>CM029114.1:22862158-23104658 GCA_016859345.1 Istiophorus platypterus | reverse complement strand
AAAGAGAAGTGTTGTAGCATTATACATCGTAGCTCTTGGAGGAACTTTGCCAATCCACTCTGATTCATTTTATCATTTATTTTCAATATAATCCACACTTAAAGACATTCTAGGTTGATGAATGTCCAAATCAGAGCTAAAAGGAGAATATATTTTGGACTTACATTCATCAGCTGGAGACAAACATGACTCCGGATGAATAATAATGTTACTCTGTGACTGCTGGATGTGTAAGAAGGCAGCTGCTTGCAGACAGCATTGGCATTTGGCATTTAACTTCCTGTAAAACCAAAAGTGATTGTTTTTAGATTTCTGTTTGTGTACGGATTAAATTGTGATCTTAAAATGTGTTGGCTGGTAGATTTCTTTTTTTTCTTTTTAACTCTGTCAGAGCTAGGACAACCATTTCCCCTTGTTCTCAGTTTTTATGCCACTGAGGCTGGATGACCCTCAGTGGTATTAACATCTAACTTTTGGCAAGAGAATTAGTCAGTGTATTTCCCAAAACTGTGAAATATTCCTTCGAGATTAAAAAAATTTTTGTCATTCCCTGAGGAAAACTGTTGAGTAAGACTCTTTCAACATAGAGATAGAAGCCAGTGCTTTGCTGCGGTTTTTACACAAATTCTGAGCTGAACTGGATGGCCTCATATACACCCTGCTGAGGAAATCATACACTCACACACACACATACACACACACACATACACACACACACACACACTCACATACACACACACACACACATACACACACACACATACACACACTCACAAGCACACACATACAGTCACACAGATACTCACACAGTCACACAGTAAAGCGAGCCCAGAAATTCTTTTGTCAGGGCTCCAGTGATAGTTAAATCCTATGAGCCCTTCCTCTGTCTCTCGACTCTCTTTCTGGCAGACCGCTGACTCATGCTTTCTACTCATCTCTCTCTTTCTCTCTCTCCCTCACTCTCTCACTCACTCTCTCTCTTCCCTGTATCTATAGTCTCTCTTTCTTTATAAATCCGGTCTGCAGCCTTTTTCTCAACTCAACTTCTTTCTTGACCAGGCACTTCTTGAGATTTCGAATATTTCAGTTGAACTGCCTCATCTTTCAACCTCTGTGTGGACGTTAGTGTGTCTGTGCGCTTGCGTAGTCAGTATTATTGTATGCAAATGTGTTGGTTAAGTCCAGTTGATTGAATTTAACCAAGCAGTGGGTGTGTAACTAGTCTTAATCATCCCTCCTGCCTGTGCAGTTTATTTAGAGTAATTGCCTTGTACTGTAGCTGTATAGCTGATTAAGTCCCTTAATGAGAATAATGCCTGTTGTGCCTACGCTGGCAGGCATTCTGGGTTCTGGTAGTTGGAGAAGGATCCTCTTGTTTTGAATATTTTGCTGTTTGTCAGTTATGTCTTCATTTGCTTGGTTACCATAGCAGTTTTTGCTGCAGTTCATCACGTTGCCGTGCAGTGACAATTGGTCATATACCTGTTTTGCAGGTAGCAAAATGAAGCAGCCTTTAGGATACCTTATCCACAAATCGCCTTTTCACATTTTGAAAGTAGAGAGGGAGATATCTGGTTTTGGTGTCACTATTTAAATTTTGTAGAAAGAAAAACAACATCGTTTTGACCTACTGCCATTACAATTCTTTCAACCTCTAGTGATAGGAGCTAAAGATAGATGTCACATGATTGGTTGGTCCGTCAGTCTTTTTTCCTGTCTGGAAATTGAATGTTAACAGCTTGATCCAGAGAGCGAGATGTCACTAAAAATGTCAATCAGATTGCAGTGGTGGAGTCAAACAAGACCTCTTCCTTTAAATTAAATTAAAAATAATTTAATCAATTGCAGTGGCCAGGCATATCTCAATAAACGCCACACAGGAGCATTTTTATAAAAAGTATTGGGTTGCAAGTCTGTTTATTGAACTATACACAAGGTAAACATAGCATTTCTAGCATTGTGGCTTTTCCCAAGTCTGGTTTTAGACTTTTAATCTGTGTGTTTTACATGCAAAAATTCTAAAAAAAAAATCCTCTTGGCAGTAGCTTAAACTAGTTGGAGAAGACATGTGGGATCCTTGATAGGACTTGTTCAGCATTAAGCTCTGCAACAGCTCATTATGTTTTACCAGTAATTCCAGAGCTGACATCAACAGCACCTTACAATCGATCCTTGTTTTTGTGACAAAGGAATGCAAACCAGCAAATAAATCCAAAAGTTAAAATGGCTTCATTAGAAGAGAAATAAAATGTTGTCAATACCCGCTGATCTACTCCAAAAGGGTTCGTTTTACTCAGGCGGTAGAGGTGATACTGAGACATCTGTATTTTTAATCTTACATCAGACACTGTTCCCAAGTATTTGTGCATCTGGGAGATTCAAACTTGTATGCCATGAATGACTGTTGGAACATTGGGACACTGTTTTTCACTCACATACTCAGGTTATGATGACTCCTAAATAAACAACAAACTTACAAGTACTCTATTGGGATTCACATTCATATTATTTTCCTATCACTGAAACTCATTGATTCTGAACAAAAAGCAGTATCATGCATGGAAAATTTTACCTCAAAATAGATAAAATACTATCCAATTGAAAAAATATAAAACAAAGTTGCTCAAAAATAAGACAGATTGACAGATAAACACCACAAACCATTTAAAGCCCTTTCAGATTAGTAGCACCATACAAACAACTTCAAATCTCTTACAACAAACTAAAAAAACTGCAAATGTTCTGCATGTGTGTGTGAACAGATAAAAAGAATTAAGTCATGCAGAGCCACAACAGAAGAAACTCACATTAAGGACTCGTGTTTTCACATTTAAAATGAATATTAATATACCCTAAAAATACAGAAGAAATTGAAAATTTAACATCTAATCACCAAACGTGAATGAGTATTAGTATTATTAACGGTATATATGATATTTTCTGTTTAAGTTCTGCATGCTAAAAGTAAAAAATTGGCCATAGATTTGACCTGATCCCTGTGACAGCCTTCGTGTCCATCAGATGCTCTGTTCCCTTCCTAATGCTTTTGAAAGTAGTTTCATTCCAGTTGGAGAGATATTGTTGATGTTATAATCAAAAGTGTGAAAAGGGAGTATCCTACCTTTCTAGGCATCGTGTACTTGCACTCACTCATTCCCCTGCCAGGCTCCCATACTATTAGCACGTGACTGAGTGGGAGATAAAAGCGGGAGGAAGAGGCAGGGAGGGAAAGGGGAGAGTGGCAGAGAGCATGGATCAAAGTGAGTCTATGTGTGTGTCTGGACATGTGAGTGTCTGTGTGAGTTAACGTTTTCATGAGGAGATTTATACACCAGGACTCCCACGCTCCAGGAACACTCACCCATGACATTTGTTTCCATTTGTTTCCATTTTTTTCTCTTCCTCGCTTCATCTTCTCATATCTTTTATCACATCTTTTATTCTTTTCTCATCATCTTCACCATCATCACTGGACAGGTGTTACACTGCAGGGCTGTGCTACTATCACCATGGCAAATACTTTGCAGAGCAGACAGATCAGGGTCACTGCTGACAAAAAAGTGGGATTCTCCACCCTAAGTCACTGAGAGCCTTTAGTATTACTAGAGAGCTGCGCCCAGGGACCCTAGACTGTTGGAATAATTGTGCATTTAAACATTGTTTTGTGTTTAAAATGGACAAAACTCACTGGCAGGGAGCCAAGGACTGAGGCTGACTTGCATGCAACGGTGGGGATGGAGATATGGAGGGACAGATGGATGCATGGACCGCTGGACAGAATAAAATCATTTTCTTGGTAAGAGGGAAAGCAAGAAAGGCAAACTTAAGGTGAGGGGAGTGCTCCATATTGTGTTGCCAACCGTGGGAACTGTGATGTTATGTAATGGCAGATACACTCAAAACATATATACAGAGTCATAGAGCCGGGGGCAGTGGCTTGGGGGGAAGTCGGATGGACCCCTCGCCTGCTAACGCAACTTCTTAAGTGCTTCTGCCATCCTCATTCTTTTGCTTGCATAATAGCCTCTCCAGCCAGGGGACCCAGAGGAAACACGTGACCACTAAGAGGGTTCCTTCTGGCTGACGGGTGATTTCTCATGCTCTCTCTTCCTCTTTTTTCCCCATTCTCTTTCTTTTTCCCCTCTCTTTTCTCCTTCACAGCAATAGAGCCTTTAAGTTAAGATGTTCAGGGACAGCAGTTCCACTGAAGATAGCAGAGTAATGGAGATGGCTGCATGCTGGGTGTAATACTGCATGTGCCATCAGTGTGATCTTCTAAGAACCTGTTAATCATTGAATATAAATGGAGCCTTTGGGTATGGCAGGAATAAACAAAATCTTGGGAGCTAGGGAAGAAAAGCAGCTCAACCCACCTTCATGCCCATAGAAAACCATATATAATGTGTATATACTGAGGGAAAAGCTGCCAACACATCTTCACAAACTAGCACAATCACGCTTGCAGGGGTGAAAACGCTCAAAGATGCCTAAATAAACACAATTCAAACAAAGTTATTAAGTGAAATAATTTATTACATCAGACTGTTTTTCCAGGCATCACTACGTTTGTCTGCGTTCAAGTGACAAAGCCATCTAGTGGCCTAGAAACTATGATTAACGATGACAACAAATCTCCTCTCACTTAATGACGTAGTAATTAGGAACCAAACCCATATGCTTCCCTCAACACAACCAGGCTTTTTTGTTGTTGTTTTTTACCTAAACCTTGCAAAACCTTAACCATATTGCTGTCCCATCATAAAATGGATTTATTTTTAAGGAGTGACACATAATGATTTTGTAAGCCACGTACAAATAAGGACATCCTGCAGATAGGGGCATCAGGTCAGAAAATACTTCCATGCATCTGTCGAGAGGGTACAAACAAACAACATATTTTGTTCTTTATCTTGAAGTCAGTTATTAATCTTTATGTCTTTAATAATGGAACAAATTCTTTCTCGCTGTTGCTTGAATGCTTTATGCAACATTATAATGAAATTAGGACATTGCAGACAAAATTCAGACATGTAAGTCTGAGTCTTCCTGCAGAGAGCAGCACAGACATACCAGTATTAAATGCAAAGCTACTGTCATTAGTTTTCATGAGGAGGTGCAAGGAAGATTTTTCTCTTTTGAGATAGAGACACTTTGTCAATGCCAAAATGAAAAACAATCAGCTGTCCAGTGACAGAAACTCTTGTCACAATGAAAAATAATCAATTCCCTTTTCAAAGGCGAATAACCGAAAAGAAAAACCAAAATAATTGTCCTTTTAACATATTTTTTTCAATGAATCATTACCTTTATTCTTTTTTTGATTTATTTTATTTACACGTTTTAAATCTTCCATAGAAAGCACACCCATGCATGCACAATTACTGCAAGATCATTTCCAGCAGCCTGTTGCAGTGATATATATAGGCGCTTTTGCTTGTGATGCTATGATTACAACCCATTGTAATAATAGTTTAGAAGCTGCAGAGAAATAATTTCACACCTCACTGTAGCTGCCTGTAACACATTCAGGAGAGGCAATGTGCAGATTAAAATCATCCTCCTTTTTCCCATCTCTCCCTGCTGCACATGTCCTTCCTCCTCCTTATCCGTTTTTTTTCTTTCAGCCCGGGGTTCCGTCCTTCCTCTCGTACTTTCCCTGTCCTTACCTCTCCTCACACCTGCATTTGTAATGTAGATTACGCTTAACACAGTGTCTGATATTTTCAAGAAGTCTATTTGAATTATTGAAATGAATGTGCTGTGGCAAATGGTTTCTTACAGGCATTTTAGAGGAGATCAACCCAAGTCAGTGCTGAAGAAGATGAAGTTCAAAGAGTGATGAGGCCACCAGAGATTTGGTGTTGCTATGGAGATGAGTGATTCTGTGTGTGTGTGTGTGTTTGTGAGAGAGTGTGTGTGCTTCACCTGATGTTTTGGGGCCGCTGTTGATGGTGGACTAAATCTGTCACTGTGATCGCAGCTTACCTGTGGCTATATGCTCATACACTGATCAGCTGGAAATATACTGTATGTCAAGGAAAGGACAGAAATAGTAACTGTCTCTCTCTTACACGCCGCAGCAATAAGCGCAACACATTTTACTGATATTTGTGAAATTTTAGGAAGGGCAGCAAACAGACCTCCTTTCCCAGGTCGCCCATGTAAACACATATTCATCCTGGGGGGGGGGGGGGGGGACGACGACACCCCCATCTCTGATATCAACTCTCCTCGCATGAATATCGTTGTAGCGGCACATGAGCCAGCTACTGACGGCACGTGCGGGGCGCACGGCATTTCTAAATAGAGAGGAGGCGCTGCCCAGTGCGCATGAGCGAGAGTAAACAGAGACAGACAGCACTTGGTAACCTGAAGTCACCATTTCCACAGCTTTCCAACTTGGACTGAACGGGTGTGATTTTACGCTTGGAGGAGGGGAGGGGGGCAAAAGGAACACCGACTCGGACTTAACTGCTGGATCTGTTGAGCAGCAGTTCATGGGTGTCAGAGGGAGCCCCTGGCCCTGCCTCTGGCCCTGCCCCTGCCCCTGCCCCTGGCCCTGACAGCCGCTGACAGGGACGCCGGTTTGGGGCATTTCAGCACTGGACAGCTCTCCCGCCTGTCTGCCGCTCCACAGGCGCGCCTCTGGCACGTGCGCCGGGGACATGCGGGTGTCTCACGGCCGGCGGGGGGCACGAGCAGAGCGCATGGCGGACTCTGCGCACCATCCCGCCCGCACCTGCTGCTAGAGCCCAGCCTCGAGAGATGAGCATCCCGGAGTTCCTCCTGGGAGTGTCCATCGTGGTGATAGCCGTGGTCTCGCTGGTGACCAACGTGTCAGTGCTGCTATGTTTCACCCAGAGCGCCGAGTTAAGGTCCCACGTGCCCGGGCTCTTCATCCTGAACCTCTCCTCCTCCAACATCCTCCTCGCCCTCATCAACATGCCCTCCACTTTCCTCGGGTTGCTCACAGGCGCCAGGCCCCTCGGGGACTTGTTCTGTCGAGGCGTCGGTGTCGCCGAGACTTTTCTCACCGCTAACGCCATGTTGAGCATGGCCGCGCTCAGCATGGACCGGTGGGTAGCGGTGGTGTTCCCCCTGAGTTACTCCAGCAAGATGCGCCACAGGGACGCTTCTCTGATCGTGGCGTACTCGTGGCTGCACTCTCTCACCTTCTCTCTGACCCAGCTCCTGATGGACTGGGGAGGGTACAGCCACACCTACGCCTCCTGCACCGTCCACCTGGACGCGGAGGAGGGGTCGCGGCTGCCCGCCTACGCGACCTTCACGGCGCTCTTCCACCTCAGCAGCTTCGCGCTCTGCCTCCTCGTCCTCTGCTTCGCCTACCTGAAGGTGCTGAGAGTGGCCAGGTCCCACTGCAAGAGGATAGATGTCATCACGGTGCAGACGCTGCTTCTGCTGGTTGATATTCACCCCAGGTAAAGTCAACTGGAGATGAAACACCGAAGTAGGAAAACCTCAAGGGTCTGAGGTTATTCAGTTTGACTTGTTTAAGTGGAGAAAATTATTGGTTAAAAAAAGAACACTGCAAAATACAAAGTATTGTAATAGGCTTCCAAGTGTCTAATCGTTAATGTATTTGCTGGCTTTCTTCTGTGTCTGGCAGTGTGAAGGAGAGATGTCTAGCAGAACAGAAGAAGAGGAGGCAGCGCGCCACTAAAAAAATTTGCATCTTCATCGGCTCCTTCATCCTCTGCTTTTCCCCCTATGTTATAACAAGGTAGCGCTGATACTGGCCCTCGGGAAACTTATAACGTGTCCTGCTTGTCCGATGTGTCTATAATAATGGGTTTATACACAACATGTTTTTTTGCATCATAGATTATTATTATGAGATAACTTCTGACAAAGACTTGAAACAATATCACATAAACTGTTTGTAATTGAATAAACCTCACTATAGTCTCGATGTCCAGTTTTTGTGGAATTTGTTTCTGAAATAATTTGAATCATCACCTCTCTGACACAGTATTTCAATATAATATTAATATTGACTCTCAGGTTGGGAAATGAAAATCATCCTCTTCCTGTTTACTTCCAGGGGGCTTTTTTCCACTTGAATATAAAGATACTTTTGTCGTTTCTGGGCATTTTTTGAAATGATTTACGCTTCTTCTTAGGAGCAAAATCGCACTATAGAAGCCCATTGCACCACTTTGAAAAAATGTCCACCCCAGCATTTCCAGATTCATGGGAAATAATGATGTTATTTCATAAGTATGAAATAATGAGTCATAGTCATGAGGTTGGAACTCATAACTATGAGATACTGACAAGCTGTTTTTTTGTTGATGTGCTGATAGAAACGTGTTTCCACATTCCATACATGAGGGCGAACAGCGCTCATGTCCTCTAATTGTCTTCCTCCTGCAGGTTGGTGGAGCTGTTGCCCTCTGTGCACGTCCCCCGTTATTTGGGCATCGCCACCAAATGCCTGTCCTATGCCAAGGCTTCCAGCGACCCGTTCGTCTACTGTCTGCTGCGGCAGCAGTACAGAAAGGTCCTGGTCAGCGTCATCAGCCGGGTATTGAGGAAGGATCAGTGCTTGCTGTCTGCCCACAGCACAAGCAGCACATTGGATACCACAGATGACCGCTGCTTGGCAAGGATCACCTGAGCTCAATGTGCTACTTTTTAAAATGATACAACACCTCTAAGCCTTCTGCTGGAAGTTCAGAGGTCAGGGTCTTTGAAAAGGCAGCTGCCCTCCAGATGAAAAGGAGTCAGTGCCCTGCTCAAGGACACTTCAACAGAGGGCTGGACCATGGGACTGTTTAAGCCAAAGTGTTGTCCACTGGGGGAACTGTTTACTCAAAGAGACCTCACTAGGCTATGATTTGCACCAAATGCATTTTCAAACTTCTGTTTCCACAGAGCTCATCAGTTTTGCCTGCAGAGGCACTGCCAAGGACACACCACATGAAAACCACACATCTATGTCTATTATTATCATAAATGTAAATGTATGTTTGAATTTATTGGGAAGTGTTCTTAATGTTTCATTGAATAATTGGAAAAATGATCATTATAATGACTGTTTTGAAGGTAATATTAAAGTTTGTGTTGACAAGTGTAAAAAGAGATAGATGTGGGGATGATGTTATTACAAAAACACGAATTCAATAATAAAGTGCCACAGACACACTATGAGCCCACTACATGAGTAAAACACGGTTAGATGTGAGATGGGAATATTTCCATACTGTTGGACTGGTTTGCATTGTGAGCCCGAATTACATATGACTTAAGTGTGAACAAATGAATTTATCTCGTTTTAAGTATATTCCAGATACCTTAAAATGAGAAATTAGAAAAAGTGATAATTTAGAACAAACATAAATAAAACAAAACAATTTAAAGATTTTTTTTCTTTTTTTTTACTTTTCCTTAAATCGTCCCTTGACCTTCAGATTTATCTTGGGACCCTCTGTGAGGATCTGTGCCCTATGTTGGGAACCACCGCTATAGAAATGATCCCTGCGACAGCTTAATGATGGAGGATTCTTGTAAAAAAAATGCAAAAGCGAGATGATCCGGGTTGAGGAAGTTTCACAATCACAGTAATGTTGCAGAAATCTATTTTTTCATTTGGTGAACGGGCTCTGCAGCCGAACAATGTCAAACGCGGCAGACATAAACTTTCCTCGCCCCCACCCCCACAAGCCACGTTTCCTCCTCGTGTTCCCACACACACGGCTCTGAGCAGTGTAATATGATCGGCGCCCGCTCGTAACACAAACTAAACCATGATCCTGGCGCGCTGCGCTTTTATTCGGGACAGGGATGCTCCGCGCAGACAAAGGGAGGAGGTTTCCGTGATGTTGCCTCGATGGTAATTATCACCGAGCCGAGAGAAGGGAAAAGTAGCTTCAACCTACACACTGCCACATCACGCACCGCCGCTGTCACGCCGCGTACTACACTACAACATGCATTTAGGACTTTTGCTGCTGTGTCTTTGCTTGGCGAAGAGCTGCTGGTGCGCCCCGCAGCAGGGCTGTGAGCCGGGAGACGAGGCTTTAGGTAAGATCGGCTCAGCCTAAAACAGCTGGCTCGTACGGATTCACGCACTGGGCCAAGCCAAATGGCGCCGGCTGATGCGCGGTGCGTAAAGGGAACTTCAGGTATGGCTACTGGAAAGAGCGATGTGGCGATTTAAGACAAAAAAGGGACACTTCCGGTTACAATCAACTTAAAACAGTCCAGAGTCCTTGTCTATACCTCTGACTGCACATCACGCATCTTTGTTTAACTGTTAAAGGGTTAACCGTCTAATTTCTGCAGGAAGTTATGGGTTTTACCTATTCTGTTCTTTTTCCTGAGTTTACACTCTAAAGTCTCTCGCATCCACATTTCTTTATACCCAGGCTTAGATTCTGCAGAGGCCTGTGTGGTCTTGTTCACATGCATCGTTGACGGTTGCTTCATGTTTTTGACTCATTGTCACCTGCTGTTTTTTTCTTGAACCACATCAGCATTGTCATAAACAGTGATTACAGTTCAGCAGATTCCCGGCTATGGGATGTGTCCAGCCTTTGAAGATGTCGCCCCCTAGCGTTTTTATTTCACGTTTTCAAGCTTCCTTAAGTTTTTTGTTGTTTTTTTTTTTTTTTTTTAATTTTGGCTTGTTCTCTTTCATAGAAGGATGCAGCAACAGCGTGATTGAAGAAAAACGTAGGTGGATTTAATTTTACCTTGTGAGATTTTCATTGCCTGTACTAAATCACATACATGATGACAGGACTACAGATTTTACATTTCCAAGTCTTAGAGTAAGCTCTGCTGTCTACATCAGGGCTGGGCTGTCCACTAAAAATGTGTCTTTAGTTAAATTTTTAGACCGAGACCTGATTTTCAGGACTGGAAAAACCAAAGTGTTTGCTGCATGATGAAACAGGCCTTCTCTCCAGATAGCCAGTGTGAAGGGAAATGCAGCTGTGGCATTTGGGCTCAATCTGAGGGGCAGCAGAGTTTATAGAGTTTCAAGAATCCCAGACTTTTTTTTCCCATTTTGAAACACCAGGTGCTAAATCAGTCAGGTCTTATAGTCTTACGATAGATCATATTGTTTATACCAATACTCTTAAGATGTGGCAGGTATTTTTCAGCACAAGTCATGAACAGATTTAGTCATTTTTAGACGTGGTCCTAGATCCAGCAGTGCTCTTAAAACAAATAAAGCTGTTTTACTATGTGCCAAATAATCACATCCTTTTTTTGAAATAGCTTCCAATGCCTTCTCTCTCCCCACAGCCACATGCACAGAGCTGAACCTGGGCTACTGCAATGATATGGATTACTCTAGGTGGGTCATAGAGGTCGGTACTAATGTGAGTGAGGAGATCAGCTCCAGCTAAAAACATCAACCGTGCATACATTTGAAACCATTCTTGTTATTCTTTTGATCTCTATTTTCTTTACAACTTCCTGTCATCTGCTTGTGGGTATCAAGTTTGAATCCGTCTTTTAAAACACTGCTGCTCTAGAACCATGTTCCCAAACATCCTCGGCCACCAGACTCGTATGGATGCTGAATCAGGGGCAGAATATCTCCTTCTGAGCGTCATCCATGGTCTGCTCAATGGGGAGTGCTCCCCTGAGATACGTCTTGTAGGCTGCTCGGTGCTTGCCTCTCCCTGCCAGGACGACAAGATGATCAAACCGTGCCGCAGCACATGCGAGGCTTTGAGGAAGGACTGTTTCCATGCCTTTGAGGCCATTGAAATGGCCTGGCCCTACTTTCTCGACTGTGACCGCTTCTTTGCCAGTGACCAGGAGGGCTGCTTCGACCCACTAGCAGGGATGAAAGGTAAAGGTCACACTTTTTTTTTAAACTGTTTTTGGCTAATGTAAATCTAATGCACTGTGAAACAAACATAGCTCTCTTCTCTTGTTCCCTAAATCCTGTCCTCCAGCCAGACAAGAGATAGCAATGTCCAGCCTCTTCCCTGAAGAACCCAGCACTATCATCCAGTTTACCTACACATCCAATGCCCAGATGTACAGCTTACTGAAGAGAACAGCAGCCAAGTGTTCCGACATCTCTCATGTCTACAGCATCGGACGCAGCAATGAGGGCAGGGATTTGCTGGTTATTGAGTTCACCAACAACCCTGGGCAGCATGACCTGTGTGAGTACGAAACTTCAGTGTAGCCTTGTGATTACAATATTCGTATAGCTCACCAATCAATTCCCTTGTTTTGTAATACATATACTATGCAAAATTTGCACCCTTAATTTTCCATCTGATTTTTGTATACAAGATGTGAACACGATATCGATGTATTATCCACTTGTATAGTTGACGTGGTGGAATTGTCGGCAAACAGTTGCTTATTTACACATCTAGCAAATACAGGGTAACATTCACATTTATTTGTGTTTCTGGTGACTTGAAGTTCTGTATTTATTCTTTTAGCTCTTTTCTGGTCTCTTTACCTAATGCTTGTTCATTGGGTAGTTGCTACCTGCTAAGCAGGTTGAGTATATCGGTTTATCAGAGATTTTTTGATTAAAATAGCTCTGTGCTGAAAATAACACCTAGTGATAGTGGTTAGAGTGAAACAGAGCAGTAAAGTTACAGGCTTTGAAACTAAAACAATGAGCTCTCAGTAGAGCTTAGGGGATCTGCAGTCAGGTGTTAATTCTCTGTGGGTTTGTAACTACTGGCAAAACATTTTATATTCCACATAGTAATTTGACGTGTTATTAAAACAAAAATATTGATGTGAGCAGGTTTAACTTTTGCTTTCTGCCCAAATCTCTACATTGGGAAACCTATACTTGAGTTAGCTGCACTTTTAATCATTGTCTCTTACAGTAACCCTTATGTCACTATTTTCACAGATGTGATTAGTTTGTTCTACCAGGTCAATTTATTTTCTTTCAGTGATTTTAATTAAAGTGGATTTTGTACAAGTTATGTATTGTGATAAATAGTTAAACATTACTATTTTTTTTCTACTTTTCAGTACACTGCATTCCTAACGCAGCTTTTCATCACATATAGTAATATTAAACCTTGTATCGAGGAAGTGGGGGGAGGGGTGCAAACCATTTGGGGCAGAAAAATGGTGCCAGAAATAACTGAAATAATGTGTTGTTACACTTTCAATTTGCCTGGAGTACATGGAGTAGTCATATAGAAGGCCCAATGGTAACATTAAAATGAGACCTAAAATGAGAAGTGTACAGGTTAAAGGTGTGATCACACAGGACACAAATCCAATGCAAGTTGCAATTGTTAGCATCTATGATAACAACATCAGCTTGAGCACAATGCAACATTAATTTAAAACAGTCAAATAAACCATTCCTCACAGGTGGTTTATGGGAAAACAACAGCACCAACAATGATACTGTTGTAAGTTACATTTTGCCTTAAACAATGTTTTATTTATTATTGGTTATAATGACGATTGACCCAACTTAAATATTTTACAAAAAAATCTACATAAGTTTTTTTAAAGCTGCACTAATCAACCTTGGATCAAATGACTATTTGTAATATGAAAGGGGTCACTTGTAGTGACAATCCCACAGAGTATCCTCACCTGACTCAGTTCTATGAAGTTTTGTAAGGACATTCAGCCCATAGTTTTGAGTAGATTTAAACTCAACGTATTCTCCCTGCTCAGCACCGAGTGGCAGACATAGGTGTCGACTGGCTGGCAAACATATGGAGCATTTAGCAGCTAAAGAGTCGGATAAGAGCCTCAGCAGTTGATGGGGACCAAAACAAAGGTAAAAAGAAAGTTAGATTCATCAGGTAGCCAGCTAATGTTTTGTTATGTGTCTGCCAGATGTGTAATTAGAGAACTGTTTGCTAGCACATCAACCATAACAACTCTTTAAAGGGATAATAAGTCGGTATTGTGTTTACAGCCACTGCCCCAAAGTGGCCGAAATCAGTGACTACAGCTTTAATCATGTTTGGTTCTATCTGTGAACCATAGTGGAGCCAGAGATCAAGATGGTGGGCAACATGCATGGCAACGAGGTGCTGGGGCGCCAGCTGCTCCTCTACCTGGCCCAGTACCTGTGCTCAGAGTACATTCTGGGGAACCAACGAATTCAGACCCTCATCAACACAACCCGGATTCATCTTCTGGCCTCCATGAACCCTGATGGCTACGAGCTGGCCGCCTCAGAGGTAGAGGATAACAGTGACCCGGAACTCAGCAACCAGGAAGTAAATATTGTTAACAGTCAAAAAAGACAAACCATTTTTGTCAGTCCACTGTCTGTTCAGTCTGTTCAGCGTGACATATGGAGGTGGAGTGCTGAGCTACTCTGCTGAGGGAATGTGCAGATGATTTTACAGTGTTTGTTGTGCTTTGTGAAATGGGACCCTGTGGAGTAACCTCATGACAATGTTGTTATTTGTGAGGTCTGTGAATATAGAGGCTGCTGATTTTAAAACACCTAGAAAAAGAATACATTTTAATTTATCATGGGCTAATTTAATGATTTTGGTTTTTAAGACAGTAATTTACTCAAGAAGATAAGCAGAAATGAAATGGTGATTCAGGGAAGCTGCTGAATCACTAACTACTGCTATGTCTCAGTCCTGCTTCAGTTCCTAATTTGTATAGAAGTAAGTTAGAGTACTCAAGCCCTCTACCTCCTACCAGTCTGTGAGTCTGTCTGTCTGTCTGTATAGACTTAGTAGTCTAGAACAGGTCCTCCTACTCCCACACAAGGTCATCAACCAGTCAGTGATGTCAGCATAACCAGAAATATTACTGAGGTAAAAATTTCCAAACAGAGTCTCTTAAAATCCTGGTCCGGGTCCTGGTCTTTTTATACCAAAGCTGGCAGTGGGGAAACTGTATACACCCTATTTTTTCTAAACAGAACCCACAGCACTAATCTTCATCCGCTAGCTTGTTTGGCATTTGTAGAAGTCTCTCAGGTCTGTTCATCCTGCTGTATATTGTAATGCACAATTGACCGAAACAACTGACCAATTTTTTAGAAAGATGGAAAGCTCAGTATAAAAATATTGACACAGCTTTTGGTAAAATGAGCTGATTTTTCTCACAAATGCCACAGACCTTGTTAATGAGACTCTAACAAGCTCTGCATGCATTATAAGCTTTGGACTGATCTCATGTTTGCTTGAATGTGAAATCTAAACTCTATGACTTAGCATAAAATTACACATAGCTACATTGAAGAGAGACATTTCATCACATTGGTTTTAGTCTGAAAGACTGTCTGATTGCACTTGCATGAGAGATTCAAAAATATATAAATGGCTGAAACATTTATGAAAGTGTGTAGCATATTGTACCTTTTATTGATATGATCAAATTTAAAGTTTATGTTGGCCAAGCTACTTTGAATGTATTTATATACCATGTATCGCATGTTTATAGTAATACGTAATGTATAAAAGAGTTAATTTGCATAATCCAAAAATCCCTTTTTGATTCTTTGGATGGACAATCATTGGCTGAAAACATTTTTTTGCTCACCTCTAATACTGATAAATAATCGTTGCCTCTTATCTCTCCATTTGCCACTTTTCCTCATGGTGGATATATGGTCTTGTCTACATGTTAACAATAGAATTAACCGAGATAGTCTAACATGTTCCTCCTTGTGTTCCTGGCTAATATTCATATCATCTACTCCATATTTTCCTCACATAATCACTGCTCCTACTAATGTCTACACATCATCATCATAGCAATTATTGTTAGTGTAAACAGTTTAACCTAGTTGAACCTAAATGTTTCAGGGACACTTGTTGAACGGATGGACCAATGGTCGGACCAATGCCCAGAACATCGACCTGAACCGCAATTTTCCGGACCTTACCTCCGTCTTCTACCGGAATCGCCGCAGTAGGCACTACCGTATCGACCACATTCCGATCCCTGATGCCTACTGGTTTGGAAAGGTGAGAGTGCATTAGTTTTTATCAGTCAGAAATTATGAAGAAATATCTGCATTTGATTTTACAGCCTGAATCCCAAAACTATCCAAATCTACCTTTGGACTATAGGTGGCACCAGAGACATATGCAGTGATGAAGTGGATCAGGTCACTGCCCTTTGTGCAGTCTGCCAGCCTCCATGGAGGGGAGCTGGTGGTGTCCTACCCCTTCGACTTCTCTAGACACCTCCATGAGGAAAGGATGTTCTCGCCCACTCCAGATGAGCAAGTATGGAGGAAGGATACACTTGCATATAGATCGAGACATAATCGAGCCTATACAATATATTGTCATCTGTGCAGTGACAATAAAGAAATCATAAATAATGCTGAAAACGTTTGATTTAACAGTGCATGTGGATTGTATTATTCACTGTCTCACCATCCACCCAGCATAATGATGTCCCCACGCTCAGGTCTTCAAGCAGCTGGCTCGTACCTATGCGGATGCCCATGCCACCATGTCAAATAATGACACAGAGAGGTGCGGAGCCTCCTTCTACCGAACCAGGGGCATCATCAATGGGGCACTGTGGTACAGTTTTGCTGGCGGTGAGATACAACATTTTTCAAACTATGGAGAGAACCATTTATAAATTCTTTTTCTCTACCCATCACATCACTTGTGAGGCAGTCAATTCTGTGTGTGCACATGTCATGCAGGCATGTCAGACTTCAACTACTTGCATACTAATTGTCTGGAGATCACCGTGGAGCTTGGCTGTGACAAGTTTCCCTCAGAGGCCGAGCTTTACCCAGAATGGAAGAGGAATAAGGAAGCTCTGCTCAGTTTTCTTGAGTCTGTAAGTTTGTTAGAAAGTTTCCTAACCTGACAAAACAGATAAAATACTTTTTTTTTTTTTACAATGCATTACTTACTATATTTCACCTGTTAGCAGAGAGATTAATAATTGAAAATGCAAGAGATAAAGAAAAATGAAATAATAGACATTTGTCAAGTCACTGTTTCTAATTTAAAAGACAATAAAGGACAGAAATGATAAAAAAGTATATATTAATAAAAAGTAGGTACCTAGTGTAGCACCTGTAGCCAGTGAATTGTATGCAATTACTCATGCCAGGACAAAACTACATAACTATACTAAATGGCTGTCCACCCTGCTCCCTGTCCCTGAACAGGTCCATCGAGGGATAAAGGGAGTAGTTACAGATCTCGATGGCAATGGGATAAAAGGTGCCACTATCTCTGTCAGGGGCATTAGGAAAGATGTCACCACAGGTAAATATAATGATATATTCAGCTGTGTATTTTTATATGGCATTTTATGTAACTTTTAGACACGTGTAGTGTAGCTTTTTAGCATAAGTTACAAATTAACCTTGGATATTAGACATTTTGTTGATTTCTCCTCATACCATGCTCTACCATTAATGTCTTCCCTTTTTGATTTGTTCCACTGCCTGTCTGACATGTTTTCATTGCCATCCTGTTCTTTTCCTACCCTTTACCTCCAGCTGAGGATGGAGACTACTGGCGGCTGCTGAACCCTGGCACTCACATCCTGACAGCCACAGCCAAGGGTTATTCCAGGGTCAGTAAGAGGGTCCATCTGCCTTACCACATGAACAAGGCTGGCCGTGTCGACTTTGTCTTGGAGAAGGTTTGGATCTTTACCCTCCGACACTCCCGTTTATGCTCAGCAAATGCTATTCAGATGTACAAACAGTACATGGTAATTAATTCATCACCTATGTTATCCATCTCCACCTTCTCCCCGTCCTGCATTCAGGTTCCCGTGGAGCCCGATTTCGACGACCACCTCTTCCCCACAATAGACACATGGGATCGATTTGACCCCTACAACCAATTTGAGCGCAGCGGGGAGCCAGATGTACGGGAAGGAGGGATAGAGCGGCAGGAGAAGCCCTGGTGGTGGAACTACTTCTCCCAATCCGGCATCACACCTCCACACTGGCTGCTGCGAAATATCTAGACTGATTTTGGGGACGATAAAGATTCCAACGTACCACTACAGAGGGAAACTGGTGACGGATGGTCCACCATCAGGTCCCACTGGCTCTCTCAAAGCCATCTGTGTAGTAGGAGCCATGGCACTGAAATCAGCAGTATCTAAATAGATTTCAGTTCTTCCTGGAAGGATGTGAATAGGCTATTTTCCACCAGGCAACACATTTTATTCTGGCCTGTAAGTGGAGTTTTGGCCAATATTGCTTTGCAGCTGCAATTGTATTGTTTAAAGTAAAAAAAAAAAAAATAATGAACCACTTGGAATTAAATGAGTTATGTTCAACAGTCAGCCTTTTAAAGACGATCAGAAAAATAACGGTATACAATTACTTGAATATTGTGATTACAGATTACAAGTTCACATGGGACGGCAGCTGTATAAAATGAGTTGGGTAAAAAATTTTATTCAGATTTGACTATTGTGTCCTTACGTTCCACGGGTCATATCTCTCTGTGTTTTAGCCACATTTCATGTATCATACAATTCCTCAGTGATTCAGCGAAAACGTTCTGGACCACTAACACCGTCTGCCATTTAGTAGCACATTTAAGCTTAGGTCAGCAGTAATACTGTGCCAATTGTGTATAAATTCTTATATAAATTCTTGCTTCGACTGTTTTTAACAAGCATAATAAATATTAAATATCCTTGCGTATTCCCATCCATTTTCAAAATCTAAAAATGTTTATTGGAGATGAAAACAGGCCCAGCTTCTTCTACTCCCTTCCAGCTCTGGCCTCTTCGGAGGCTATTGCAGCCTCCGATCGCTTGGGGGCGCCAGAGACGAGGTAATGACACGCCGAGCCGACGGTGAGTGGTCGGAGGGTCGAGAGCTGCTAAAGGACGCAGCTTCTCTTCATCCATCCGAAAATCGGTTTCACACACACGTTACAAGCGAGAATAGGTCTTGGTTACGATCCGATCTGTTGGTTCAACGGTTTAAATGTGAACCGAAAGCTGGAAGTATTTGTCCTAAAGTCCCCGGAGTCGAGCCGCTCCGGTTCCTAGAGCCTCGTTTCCAGTCTCACCTTTTCCTGCCCGGTAATGCGGAGGAACACCTCCCCCCCCGTCGGCGCACAGTATTGGTATCCTACACTGTATCCTTGCGCCTTCACGGGGCCGACAGGTGCGTCTGCTTTGTTGTGGTTTTCACCATTTTCTTTTCTTTCTCGCCCAGAAGATGGACTGAGGGGCTGTTTTTATTTAGTTTTGTGTGAGAAGAGCCAAACGAGCCCTGCTAGGTTTGTGTCTGACAGAGCTTACGTATCTTTCCCTTCTGCAGTCAACTCTGAGGTAGGCTTTCTGCTCACAGAGGTAAAAACCTACAAAAGGCGGCGGGACAGGCCTGTTTTATTCAGAGAAGCAGCTCTCACTTCTCTCTTTCCACTCAATGCGTTCACCTGTCACTCAGTGTGTAAAAGAGTCTATGAATAACATCAGTGGTCGTTTTCCCCACATCATTTCCAGACATTTCCAGTGAGTGGAAATGTCTTGGCCGTGTGACAGGGCTGAAGGGAAGCTTGTCCTTGTTGATGCTTCAGTTACACCTGTGTATTTTTAAAGGTTACAAAAAATTATAGTGTTTTCTAATTACAGAAATGCCACCACACCATTTTTTTTTAATCCAGTCTCCTCAGTTTTAGTAAATGTTATATTGGGAAAAGAGAGAGGTTTTTGAGGGGGTTTTGCCGAATCGACTGGTTGTGTCCAGGTGGGATTCTTGTACGAAAGAGGTGAAAAGTTTGACGTTTTCTTTAAAACAAACGAGTAATAGTTTTGTATGAGATTGGGCTAAATAGGCAACAATTTCAGCCACAGTAACAATAACTCACATCTTTGTGCACATCTCTGTGGCAAAGATGTGCGTCGGGAGTATTTAACACACGTTTCAGTCAGTGCTGACTAAAAAGTTGTCTTGTGTAGAAATACAGTGGTTAAGGATATATAAACCTTATCGATGGTTAGAAGCTCAACACCCCTGTTTCTGGCCCTCTGAATTGTACTGGTTATACAAAATGAGTAGGCCTTGAACATATATGAAAAACTTTTTTAATGCTGAAGCTCTGTGTTAAAGGGTCAGTTCCTGAATTTTACAAAAATAAAAACACTTCTGTGCATTACCAAGGGTAAAAGGGAAACTGACATGTTGCCGATAATTTTTATTTTATAAGATCAGGTAATGAAGTTAAGAAAGCAGCCTCTTGCCACGTTGTTTCCAGAATCTTCTGGGCCTACCGGGACCAGCCAATTAGTGCCAAGTCAATCCATGTATGTATGTATGGCCTTAAGTTCATTGTTAACCTACACTTTATATAGAACAATTACAAAATAAATGGCCATGCTTATAATACCATTATTACAGCCATTCTAACAATAGTAACGGTTATAAATGTAATCCATACTTGCACTATAGTCTTTTTCAGCGTCTGTTTGTTTTAAAGCCTACTAAGAATAATCCATCTGCACCACCTGCACCCTACAGTTTACCAGATTGTCACAGCCGGAGCTGAGATGCACAGCAGTCTATCAATAATATCTGCTGGGGACTGGATTGCGTGCAACCTCTCCTAACCTCACAGTCCATTTACTATCTGTTTCTAAAGCACACTGACCTGTGCTTGAACTGATGTATGTTGAGTGTATTAAGCAAGAGCACAATTCACATCCATAATCCTGTGATTAGCTCCACTGGATGGAGGTCTGCATGTTATATAGACAGTCTGTGTTATGACATGTATGCAGGTAAGGAGGAAGCTAAAGTAATTATTGACCTTGTGGGCTTGTCATATATGCTCAGAGCAGATTTTATGATGATGAGATTGATGCTTGTCCTCAGTAGGTGAGAAAACATGCACATTATGAGACCATGTATCAGGGAGCTAAACTGACTCCAGCACTAATAAACCAACGGTGGTAATTGTTGAATGTTTCATTAGGTTGAATAAAAGTCTCATGTTAGAGGTCATAATGTTCCTCATATGTCCAACAAAGCTGAATGTGAATCATAGATGTTGTAAACTGAAAGCTGAAAGCCGCCTCCATTGTCTGGAGTGGAAGTCTGGAGGCATAAGCAGAACATACAGTTGTGGATATGTGTGTTACCACCTGTTCACCTTATAAACCACAGAACAATGTATCACGTACACAATTCAGTGATTATCAGCATACACATTGTCTGTTTATCTTTGACATATGGTGATGATAAGATGCAACAAAACAACACTGATTACTGCATTATTGGATAATTTTGCCAGTGGTATCCTCTGCAACTGCTTTTGTTATATCTTGAGTACAGTGGGTGGTAATAGGTTAATGGCCCCGAAACCCTATTTTCTCAATCATCTTCTTACAATAAATGATGGGATCCAACATGAATTTGCAATTTTCTGCCAAAGTTTTAACAGTTCTGGCTGTTCAGCTCAAGAGTTTTATATATTTGTTTTTTTTTTAATTTTTGTTTTGCTTATCGTTACTGGTTAGAAGTGGGCGGGACTAAGTAGGAAAACATGATGTCACATACTTCTGTGCACCAATCAGTGCTGAGCAGCATTTGAATGAGTCTGATGACAGTTGGTGGGTGTTTGCTGATGTTGTCAAGCACCTGTCAATAAAATTTGATCAAACCACGCTCACAGGCCGTGAGCCAAATCACTTCCTATTCATTGTATGGTGCCCTACATTTACTCTCCATCATTTTATTTGAGTTTCTGATTTTTGGGTCTGGGCATTTATCCACCAGGTAGCATCCTAAAAAATTCCAAAGTGAAATGTAAATTGTAATTCCTGTGGCATGTACAATACGCATCTCTTTATTTGTGTGTGGGTTTGTTTTTACTTCCACTCGGATCCTCAACTGCAACTGTCTTTCAGACAGTTACCAACTTCATCGCAGCTAAGATTATTTTAAAAGCTCTCACTTTCATCCTCAAATCTGATTCATGTAAATATCACACACATTTTAGATTTTTTATGTATGGTTGTCGCTAGAGGAAGATATTTACCCCTTTTTTGGTTGTTGGTTACAAATAACTCTTCCTCCAAGATCTTAAGCCTCACAGAGCTGTCTTTACATACACTTTAATATTGGTGCATTCATTTAGAACTTAAATCAGACATGTACATCATAAGTGTGCAAATACATTGTCCGGTTACTAAAAGTTTATTCACACCTCCAATAAGAATCAATAATTGTGCTTGTTATAGCACAACCGATTGTGAAACTGTGCATGGTCATGTGTTACATAGCCTCTGTATGTCTTTATAATAGTGTAATAGAGTTTGGTAAGTCACATGTAGACTACTGTCATTGGTTGCCAAAACATTTTTCACAATGGCTGATTTTTTCTTTTACATTAATGTGAACATTTAGCTTCAGGCAAACTCAAGGACCTAGTATTGCCACTAATGTACAATAATGATTCCACATTCAGCTCTGACAAAATGGATGAGCACAGTTTTGATAAACCTTTTGATGTAATGTCATCTAAGGCGAGAGGTCACTGTCATCTCATTGAAAACAATTAGCAGCAGTAGGTTTTTGAGGTGTTACCTTTTGTATTTTTAGGATATATTTCCTTCAAAACCTGTAAAAGAAAGTAGCAGATTCTTCCAAGTACAACAGTGGGTTCAGACCTTTTTTTATTTATACTGTTATGAAAAGAGCCACAAGTGGTTGACCTTAAAGTCTGTTAAACTTTGTTTCATTCAAGGAAAAAATGTTGATCTCATTGATAAGTTTAAACTTAAAGTAAATGACCTGAAAATTTTCAGATAAGTCATTACTGGTCATCTTTGTGGTCATTATTAAATCACAGTTGTAATACAGGAGCAAAAAGAAGAACTTGCTTCCCTTAATCCTGTAAGCAACCAAATATCACTTGTTCCTCAATAGCATAGAATGAGGTGGTAACTTTCTTTAGTATCTCTGTTTTCATGACTGTTTTCAATGAGGCTGCCCAAATAAATAAACTTGAAGTTAGAGACTTTATGTATTTTCTTGTAAAATGTTAGAAACCCCTCTTTTTCTAAGGCATTTGTTTTGCCTCATCATTGGACTCTATCTATTGCAAGTATTTTAGTGAGAACAACGAGCAGTTATGATGCATTTGTAGATTCTCTTTTAGAAAAGGCAAATTTTGAACATGCTATAATTATCTCCTTTCCAAGGCAGTGTGTTCCCAGATGTCTCCTCCTTATGTTCCTGGAGTGAGTTTCCATCTGGCAGTCTTCCACTGAGGTCTCTCTCTCTCGCGTTTTCTCTCTCTCTCTCTCTCTCTCTCTCTCTCTCTCTCTCTCTCTCTCTCTCTCTCTCTGGCCTCCCCAATGCACCATGTAGTCACTTTCAATCTGACTGCATCAGTTTCTCTAACATAACACTTTTTAACACTCTGCATATATAATGCAAATGCCAAACCACTTAGCTCTAAACTTCCTCTATCATTCTCTTTTCCTCCATCTCCTCTCTTTCTCTCTCTCTCTCTCTCTCTTCCTCTTTATCGGTCTGTCTTTCATTCCTGTAGCTATCTAGCTGCTATGCCCCAGGAGTGGAGGCCTGCTCAATGTGGCAGAGATGATTTGTTTGCTTTGCAATTATTTTCCGTCAGTGGAGACAAATGGATTCATACTCCATAGAAAAACCCACACAGACAGGGCCGGAGTGATGAATGCAGTGGAACACACTAATATGTACTGCCCAAAGATAAAGATAGAGATGGAGAACACTGAGCACCTTGGGTAAAGAATAGATAGCCGTATAAAAAGCTGTTGGGGAAGAGCCACACAGTACCATATGGCTGCACTGCGTATTGAAATACATTGGTGTTAAATGTGGCTTTAAAAGGCATGCTAATGTTTTCAAGTAACAGCCTGTTTCGATGCTATGGTCCGTACATACCATGGGTCATTGCGTACTCTGTTGATCTAATTAATGTTATTCTTACCCATATCAAAATGCACTGGTACTATTGCATGATCGAATATAGTGTTTGGTGATATTTCAAATTAAATCACTTAATTTTAAATTTCTGTTTTTGGCACGATGTGTAAAATGACTACATATTTGGAGACCTTGTTGTTCTACCTATGCTGAAAAATATAATATTTCAATCATGTTTTTAATCTAGCTGCATTTTGTTTGGGGGGAAAAAAAACAAATTTTAATATTCCCAAAGCTTTGAGGTGTTTACTAAAAAGATTTTATTTTGTTCTTCAAAAAGTATCCAGTTGTGGCAACCGAAGAATGATTGTTTTATGGTTATCTTTATGCTCTGTTCATGTCATATGGTAGAGATGGGAAAGATTCCACTGTGTCTGACTTGTGAGCATTCACATCAATAGACCACTTATGGCAAACGTAAAATTATGGGGTTGGTCCAGGTTAAAAATACTGTGCATTGATAATGCTCTGTATTCATTAAATTTGGATTTAATAACTTCGATGAGTATTTTACAAGGCAACGTGTTATAATGGAGACCCCAATATTACTTGAAGGCAGCATTTTTCCTCTCAAAGCACTTTTTAAGGTTAGGGAAAGTTTTTAGTCTTCGATAAATTTTTGAGGCACAAGATTGTTTACCCTTTTTTTGTTATGATTTTTCATTTTCTATGCACAAAATCCACCCCATCCACCACCATACAACTTCTGTGTGTGTACAAGGTTGTAACACTTTCTGGTCTGGAAAAAAATTGTTGGCAGTGAGTATAGTCCAAGTCTCTAAAATGAATTTGGCAAAACCATCTGCCATAGATGTGTACACATGCAGTCTTTAGGAGACAGGGTTGTTTTATCATGTTTTCATGTCTAAATAATATAAATGATTATTGATTCTCTCAATCATACTGATAAATGACTGAATGAATACCAATGCAATATCTGTTTATATTTTCAGATTTAGTTAATACTCCAACTACATATTCATGTAGTTAGGACTGAGTGGAGGTGAAGGGTCTCCCCACTTGCCCCGAATGTGTGATGGACACAACTGGGCTGCAGACTTTTTCTGACTCTGTTGAACTTTCAAAGTATACACAGTATAAGAGATTAACCTTTTCCTCCCAGCTTACGTCTCCTTGATTTTTCTCTTGACTTCTGTCTTCCTTTCCTCCTTATGACTCTGTCTCCCCTTTTCCAGTGTCTCTGTTGACTATCCCTTGTCCTGACTCCCCCTCCTCCTCTTGTCTCCACTGCCCTCCCTCCTTTTATACTAAGGGCAGGTTCAGGGGTCACCAATTACTTGGAGAGGGCTGAGAAAGTTGTATGGGCTCTGCCCTCGGGGCTGCCATGTTGCATTATCATCAGGGAGATTGCAGGTATGCAGCAGCCAGTGGCTGCCGGCACAACAACCACAACCTCAGCCCCAACACCGGGCCGTATAGACTCAGTTAAGTTCAAACCCTCCTCATGCCTGAGCGGCTGGCTGGCTCCGAGTGAGCCCCCCTCTCTTACTGAGCTGCTGGGCAGAACTAATATGTATGTCTAGACTTCCTGGGAACTCCTCTACCTGAGAATACACAGCTGGGCAGTATGTGTGGTGATTGTTCAACTGTATTTATACCAGTAGGCTTGTCCTCTGTACTGTACTGTTCTGTGGCTTGAAACATTTTTGTAATGCCTTGAAGAAATTCTTGTAATTTTAAGTGTATTTAGAGATAATCTGTAATTTTTTGTTTGTCAAAGAGTTAGACACGAAGAAGACAAGGCCATTGATCTAAAATTAAGATAAACAAGACTAGGTCAAAAACCTATTATGTGGTTGGACCACCCTTTATCTGTTTGCTTCTCTCGTGCTGTCACATGAACAGTAATTCAGTAAGGTGGACTTCCCAAAAAAGATGTTCTCATTTACATGTTTTCCTGTTTCTGTTGTCAGACAACGGAACAAGTATGAAACAGTGAATAAAATGTTGCCCATTACAACGACATATAAATCAGCAGTCACTTTCAGGCTGTTTCCAAGCTGCTGCTCTGTTGCTAAAATCCTGATTATATAACTGTGATGTCGTCTGAAAAAATCACCACACACACATAAGTTAAAGACAACGACTGGGCTGTGACTTTGGCTACATTTACCTGTAAAATAATCTGTCAGAGAGAAAGTTAATTCACGTCTGTATCAGATGCTGCGCAGTCAGTTGAATGAGAAGCATAGAGAGGTGTGTCTGAGGAGCGAAAGCATGACTTTGTGCTTGCAGGGCAATTCTGGCAACTCTCTTCTATGGAAAGTAGATAAGGTTTGTCCAGAAAGTTGCTACATTTGCCAGTATGTGCTTTTGTGGAGAAAATTCTTCTCAAAAGAAAACTTAAAGGGCTTTGGAAAGTAGGTAATCTAGCAACATAGGCAATAAGTTGGCAACACTGCCTGTAAACACCAATCTGATGACATGATAGGAACCATTTGTGACTCCAGGAATTTACTGCTCCAGGTCAAAAATTAGTCTGGCACATAACCCCCCCCCCCTTTAAAACTGTAACGGGGGTATAATGTGCTGTTTTACTTCAGTTATTGAACGGCTTAAACAAATTAGTTATAAATGTTGATGAATGAGTAAAGGGATGTTTTTAGGTGCATTCTTCACCTCAAAACAGAGCCAGGATAACTTTTCCCTCATATCCAGTCTTTATGCTGAGCCGAGATAAGTGTCTCCTGGCTGTAGCTTCATATTTAATAGGCATAGAGAGTGTATCTCCAAAAATGTTGAACTGTTCCTCTAATGGCCACATGAGAATCAAACAAAAAAATGTGTTTTTACTAGCATTTACTGTCTTGCATTTTTGGAAAAAGCACACCACCTCACTAAATCACTAGCCTATAAAACACCAGAAATGCTCTGATTGCATTTTATCTCTTTCCACCATTATTCACAATGTATGGTTTTACATTAAAAAAACATGCTTATATTTGAGTTTATTCCAGCACATAATATTCTAACATGTGAACTAGTCATGGACTATTTTTACAGGCAGTGTAGACATTCTGCTCAAACACTATACTAACATAGGGGCTGTTAAATCTCACTATAGTAGTGATACAAGAGCACCTTGTGTTGCCCCTTTTTAAGAGATGTGATGAATAGTGAAGATGTTCAGTTAAATAGCCATTAAGTCTTTTTCACTACCATGTTTATCCTGCCTACCTTGGCCACCTGGGTGCTACCTCTGCAAAAAAAAAATTAAAGAACGCAGCTTGTGGGAATCTTGATACGGACATTTCAAAAAGTGAAGACCTGATTCACTTATCCTTTCCAAACCCCATCAGACTCATTTTTCAGGCTTGCAGAGGCCCAGCCCAGTGCTGTTTAGGCCGGGGCCAATAGAAGCTGTGCAGCCAGTTGGATTTGAAATGGCTCCTGAATAGAAAATCCCACAGTCTGATTCAGTGTGTTCAGCCAAACCCTTGGTAATTGCAAAAACAGCACTTGGTCCACTAATAATGGGTGCGTGTCATCTCCAATCCCCAGTCCGCCTGTCTGTCCACGCCACAGAGGCAGCAATTACAGACTCAGGCCTGCCACTGCTGGACGTGCACACAGTAAGGGCAGGGGAACAGTAGATGGTGTGTATGTGTGTGTGGGGGCGGTAGGTTAAGGGGTGCATTAGTAACTGAAAGAGGTGTATGTGTGCTTCTCTCTCTCTCCCTGTGTTTGTGTGTGTATACACAAATGCAGACTTGTGGTTAAGCTTGATTTTTTTTTTTTTTATTTTATTTTTGGGGGGATTGAACAGACGACGTCACTAGGCCAGGCTGGCATAGCAGTACTGTCACATGTATGTAACCTTATCCCAAACTTTGAGAGAGTCAAGACTTTAATTTGTAGATGGCAGCTTCTCAGTTTACAATGAACAGTAATGACGAGAGCAAGTGATCAGTAAATGATTGGCTGTCTTCCGTTAAATGTACCAGTATTCCATAAAAAAGGCACTTAAGTGTTCCCACTGTGACTTTCCCATGTTTTTTTCCCCAGTTCAGTTTCTTGAGTACTGTGTCATAAGATAACATTTGAACGAAGATGGCAAGATAAAACTGTTTCTAGAAAGGAAAGTTAAAGGAAGGTGTTATACTAGTTCATAATGCAACATTTGAGGGCTAAAAAAAACAATTAATGTATCAGTTTTCTTCTTGAAGGTGAAACCTCTTTTTTTCATCGAGTGTTTTAATAACTGCTCAGCCTAAGTGTGATAACTAAGACCTTGTGTGAGCAGCACACAGTTGGACATCTCTCTGAGTCACTTCCTTTACTAAACACTCTCATGGCTACCCATCCATGACTCCTACAATGGCCATCACGAGGACTTAATAAAACATCAACTGATCTTTCCTGTTACGCTGCTATTGTTTTATTTGATTTTCTCTACAGAAGCATGACGAACTGGTGTCATGGCAGACAATAGAACAGAGTCGGGTTCTGACCCCAAAACTAATTTGCCAGCTTAAGCTCTTTTAACAAGTGGCAGTTTCACCAGAACTTAGTTTGTTTACCCCTTGTTCTGCTCTCCCTTTATTTGTTTTGGTTTTCTTTTCCTTTTTTGTGCAAAAAGCACAGATGATTTTAAAAAATTCCAGGCCATTTCCCCTGCCTGCTTTCACACACCCTTCTCATATTTTCTTTGATTTGGTTTTTGGTAAGTTTCAGATTGAGTTTAGAGCTTGGTATTTTTTCACTAAGATTATTTGAAACCATTAAATTTACAAGATACAGCAATTTTAGCACGACTGTCACAATAACACTATTGAGAACAGAGAACCCTGTTTTCCTTGCAAATAGCTCATTTTATGTTTCTCACAAACTAGAATGTTATTGCTTATGATTTTCTGAAAGACAGTATCTGCTTTTGATTTAGTCAGGAGTGTTGTTTCCATAGAATTGTACCACAACAGCTAGTTTCTGATTGCTGAAGGGGTCAGAGGTCAGGGCAGAGTAGCTGTAAGCAGCAACAATATGTGTGAAATTGGACACAGCTCTGATCCATTTGTGTGTGAATATGCTGATTTCCTAGGGCAACTTCTGTCGACACCCTCTGACATACAGATAGCATGTGCAATGTGGGAATCTATGATATGAGGAAAGGCTGATGTATTGCTTTCTGACTTGATGCTTTTCAACAGATATTCTGTGTGTGTGTGTGTGTGTGTGTGTGTGTGTGTGTGTGTGTGTGTGTGTGTGTGTGTGTGTGTGTGTGTGTGTGTGTGTGTGTGTGTGTGATTGTTTCATCATTCATGTCAGCTGTTTTCCAAAACAAGGCTTGCAGAGATTTGTATGGCTATAATATAACAGAATTCATAATTTGATCTATATTGTGGAATTAGGTTCACAGTTCATTGCGGTACAGTGCAAAAAGAACATTAACAATTGCTCCTGCACTTTTCTATGCTGCAAAAATAAAGGAACTCAAAAATTTTCCTTTGGCATTGTGGAAAAAAGGATTTTACATAAGCCTGCTCACCACTGGTAATAGACATACTCCATTGGTATTTGGTGTTTTATGCAGCCATTACCTGACAAGATGTTACTTGATTTGAGTTAAATGTCATCATCTGTCCTTTCCCTATAAATTTGTTAAGTATTGCTAAAACTCATTCCTAAAATGGGACATCTAAATGATACAGGAATATAGTTCCATCTTTCTTTTTGCATTTTCAACACTGATTATTTTAATTGTATGAGCTGAGATAATATGACAAGGATGGTTTAGCAGTCAATAACTTACATGTTTCCAAAAGTTTTGTATACTAGTTATATAATATGTTATGTGCCTATTTATGCATCAAGCAAACAGAGAGTAAAATTATCATCCCATTGGTGTTATTTTTCTAGGCTTGTATTAAATTTCACTCTAATATTCACACTCTCTTCAGTTCTGTGTTGGTGTCTACCAACTCCTGACAGAAATATCTATATGTCTTAAGCGTGTTAGGTTTTCCATCTAGTGCTGGGCAGTGAACAGTTTTTTTTATCAGAACTTCTTGTTACAGTGGCTGGCTGCAGCTGCATGAGTGGGTTTTAGAGGAGAGTTGGGGAGTGTAGACACAAAATAACAAACTAAAAAAGCTAAAAATCTAAGCAGAGCTGCAGATTTGGGCAGTAAATATCTTTGGATTTGTTTCTACTATTCATCCCTTTCACAGTATAAGATCTCATCTGATCCATTGTTAATATAAAAAATGTTGCCCAAATGTTGATTTAATAGGCTTTATTAAACCAAGTAGCACTGAATCCAATGTCCTGGTCTGAATGGGTGAGGACAAATACTGGCACCTTTATCCTAGCAGACAGTCTGGCCTAAGATAGGGCCTTAACTGCCCTAGGATAGTGGGCTAAGACATACAGTGCATGGACATTAGTTTCCTAAAATTGTTCTGGCCATAGCTGTTTCTCCAGCAGTAAATTGCCCTAGAGCCACATGGCCAACGAGACAAATATAAAAGCAGAGACTGCAGACCGATGGGAAGCCGTATGTTTAGAATTACTCATCATGATTCAGGGGAGAAGCGAGCAAAGTTAACGAGATGAAGATAAAAGGTGAAAGGATAATGTGACTATTATGTGCTTCAGTGAAAAGCAAATCAGGATTAAATTTTAGGAGCATTTTGGAAAAGGCATAAACAGGTAAAATTGTGTAGCTTAGCTAAAGGGATTTATTTATTTTAGAATCGTTGCAGACGTCTGAATTTCCTCATGGATGGACAGAAGATTCAGTGTCAGACTGATGTTAATGTGGGGTGGTGATGTCAAATGGGGGAGTTTGAGTGACATTCAATATAAATGTCAGGACTTGAAGTAAATATTTTCTACTTTTTGTCTGTTTAACTAATGGACCATTAACTATACATAACTGAGAGATCTTTTTTAATTGTCTTACAGGGAGTGCTCGTATATTGCCTTTGTATCATTCATGTAAAACTGTTTTTATTTGATTTTTTTTTTTTCCACTTGTGTCTCTCCACCCTGAACCCTTTTTAGTTTCCGTGCAGAGTAGTGAAGTAAAATGCAATTTGGTTAGGTAGTTGCTACCCTGAGGCCTCTGATGTTCCTTCTCTTCTTGCCGCAGCTCAAGCCCATCTCCCATCCATTCCTTATGCAATGTTGAGAAGTAGACCATCCAGTACCGTTATAATTACACATGGTTACCAGATAGTAGACCCAAGTGGGCTCAGTGGGGAAGAAGAAAGAATGTAGGAAAAAACTGCCCTTCTAAATTTAAAAAAAAGTTTTAAAAATCATAAGAGAACAGTTTATTAATCTTACCAACTTTACATTTTAATAAATTAACATAAGAAGCAAAATGTTTTCATTTTCATTAGTTTCCTATGTGTCTTGGAAAATGAGGGAGGAAAGTCACAGACATTAAACCATGACACTTCTTGAGAGCTGATGATGCCACTGAGCCCACTGTACTGCAACGCAGAAAAAAACGTGTGCTTCTAATTGACCCAGGTCGCTATTTACAGTAAGTGCATCACAAGCTAAAACTCAATTTATACTGTAGTTAATTGTTAGAAGGTCATTGTTTAGCTACAGAGAGCCTCCGCATGTAGCTGTTGTAGCTGCGTTGTTGCTGAAGTGTTCCTCCACCAAAAAGTAACTACATGTTAAGGCCACAGCAACTACATATGGAGATGGAATAAAATTTCAATTGGTCAACCTAAGCTGCTTGAGTTTTCTCCGAAAGGTTTACATGGCCTCAGAAGATTTTTGGGATTATAGAAAATAAAGTTAAAGAAATACTTAATAATTGTTCCCTGTCTCCTAGAAATTGGATTCTATACGACTAAACTGCAACAGTATAACCATGCCCAGGTTATGTTTTCTAAAAATGTAAAGAGGATATGTTGTTAATTTATGTATTTGACACATCACAAATATGTTGATAATTAATATTTAATTGAAATGTTCCCAAACAGTCCGTTTGTTTCCTGCCAGAATATACAACCTTACAATAAAACATCCACTTGTTGTGACTACAGCATTATTATTACTTTTATGCCTACAAGCCAGCGACAGCCATAGTCGAAGGCATTATGTTTTCAGGTTGTCCATCCATCGGTCCCGTTCTCTTGACTGTATTATCGCAGGAACACCTAAAAGGAATTACACAAACATTCACTTCAACTCAAGTGTGAAATAATTTGAATTTGGTGGTTGAAGGTTACTGTGACCTCATGTCTGTCCCATTGTCATGAACACAATATCTCAGGAATTCCATTACATCTGGCACAAACATCCACTTGGAACCAAGGATGAACTGATTAGAATTCTGTGTGCTCAAAGGTCATAGGTCAAAGTCGCTGTGACCTAAAAAAAAAAAAAAAAAAGTTTTTGGCCATAACATAAAATGTAACCTCTCATTATGACAGTCACTCAAAAGTCAGCCTGACTGTGACATCATAATGTCCTGCAAAAAAACACTTTTCTGACCGTTATTCAACGCCGTAACTCGGGAAGAGAAGAGGAGATTGTGACCATATTTGACATTTGGTGGCACTAATATTGGGCGCCCACCAAATTGTATAATTCTTCTGTTCTGATGACCTGAAGATGCGTGTGAAGCATCTTTTCTACATAAATTATCTGAGTCTGACCAGACACGGAAACTGTAACTGGACTGGTTGGTGAAGATACACGGTGGTTATTCTAATTTATGGTTAGGTTTAAGTACCTACAATACTTAGTTAAGGTTTGAGAAAGGTGATGGTCTGGTTTAACATAGAAAAGTTGACAGTGACCTCAGACACAATTTGTTTATTTACATTTAACAAAACCATGATCTTTCCCTAACCTGAACCAAACTGCTTTGCTGCCTAAAGCCAAAGTCAGTACTCTGGATGTGAGTTTAGATGTATAGAAACATAATTTATAGGACAGGGTTTAATAATCCCAGTAACACAAATCTAGTAAAGCCATTGCTCTACATACATTCATTTCGATGTGGTTGCAACTCTCCCTCAGTGAATGAAGGAACATAATCTCAATGGCTGTGTGGTCATTGTCTGCTATTCAGTAATGACACAAGGCAAATTAGAAGTTATATAAATCCAAAATATAACTAAAGCACAATATGGCTAGAGCCGGTATGATTCATGGGCTCTTTTGCTGCTGTCGTGCTATCATGGGGTGAAATCCAACACTAAATATAAACCAAAACCTATGCCACAGGTATCCGTAGTGGGATAGCCCTTAACCTCTTGTGTCTAGTATAAACACAGTTTAAGCCATAACCAGTACTTATATAGATGTGGGGATTCCTCAGTTTGTGTGTCATGAGTTACAATTTTTAGTTTTGAAAAGAGATATTTCAGTTACCTCTCCTTTTATGTAGTAACAGCCCATCTGCAGTCTCAAATTGCATTATTTTATAAAAGGAGTTCAGGAAAAGGCAACATTTTAACCCCCACCGCACCCACCCTCACGTCAACCTGTATTTTATTGAATGACGTGTAAACTGGCGCAGGACTTTGGCAGGGCCACGATAACTCACTAAACAGACACTAAGATCAGTGGCCTTGCTCTCTCTAAAGCCAAGCTTTTTGGTAATATTTCCTCAGGGAGAAAAAAACAGACGAACACTTTAAAAGTCAGTGAGGAGGAGAGAGAATGAGGAAAAGCCCTGAAGGCAAATGGCAGGGAACAGCAGTGCCGTTAGACGGAGCTACTTTAGCTGTCATGCAAGAGTACGTGAACGCACCAGTGAACGCACACAGTCAGCATCAGTGAACACACATAGAGAGCACCGAGGTAATGATGATGGTGCCTCAACCCAAGATACTTATGTTGAAATTAGATAAACATCCCTTGAAACAGTTTACTCAAAATAACACCAGCGTCATTTTGCAGATTTTAAAGAGTATTTTTAAATGTTCAGTTGGGTTTTATTGTGAACCATTTTGAACCCATAAAATTAATAAGATGGTTGTGAGCCTTAAGTTATTTATAGTGCTCTTGGGTTTTATCAACCGTTCAAATTTTCTGTGTTAGCTTTTAACCAGCTAATTTGCAAAGTGTATTTGTCAGTTTTATAGGCATTTTATCATATTGGATTGGTTATTTGAGTAACCAGATGCATTATGTTTATTTGTCATGGTACAGGTCAGATCAGCTTTTTAAAAATTATTATTTTTATAGCTTTTTTCCCCCTAATTTACTGTAAGTATAAGGAGAAAAATAACACAAGTGTACGATTCACTCCAATATCGCGTGACTGTTGGAAAAGCAACTGACCTCAAAGCCATGCAATCTGCTGCGTAGTTAGAAGTCAACCGACAAGTCAAACCAAGTGGCGTAAACTCTCCAGAGATATTTCGTTTGTCAGAGCTGATTAGACCCAGGGAGGCGTAAGCAGACACTCTGGGATAACACGTGGTGGCGTTGAGTTGAGCCATTGGCCTCAGCCTGTTTACTGGACGATGTGTTAGGACAGGGAGAATGAAGCGGAGAACTCATACGGATGGAGATGATGATGATGGTTGAGTTCTCTCACACAAGTCTCTCTGTCTCTCTCTTCTCTCATCGTATTTAATGACACTTTCTATTTGATTTCTCAGCCAAATCTTATTATCCCGTAATTGTGTTTGCTTGTGCAGGCATGTGTGAATCTTTAGTTTAAATGTGTGTACATGAGCACATTTGTTGTAGTGGCTTTATGTTAGAGACAAATGTGTGCATGTTTACATACAGTGAGAGGAGGAGATAGTGTGTGTTTTTTCCGTGTCTGTGAATGTGTGTGTTGCAGGGAAACACTATGGAGCTTTCTGTCACAGCCCATCACACCGCGAGATCGCACAACACGATGTGACAGTGCACAGTGCAGCTCAGCAAGTGGCACTGAGATTTTAATTGATGTTAAAACCACCGAGTACTCAAAGCGCTGATGGGTACCAAGTATCCAGAGAGAAAAAGTGACAAAAATGATATCTGCACTACAGGCTATTTCTGAAGCAAGGCAACCCAAACAAAAAAAACCCAAAACATTTTAATATTGAAAAATTTTATACATGAAAATACCATGCTGTTTTGATGATGTATGTAGAGCATTGGGTGTGTGTTTTTTGGGAAAACGTGGTCCTCTTGTGATAGCATTCTCAAAATTTGAGAGTTTTAATGTCTTTTCATGTGTTTTGGTCACATTTGTGCTGACACTATCAGCAATAGTCTGGTCAGGGAGGTGAATAATAATAAAAACTTTAATTTCAATATGCCCATCAGGAAGAAAAACAAAGCATGAAAACTGTTGCCAAACTAATCTAATTGAAAAAATATTTCAAAACCTCGCAGATTAAAGGTTTTGAAACATTTTTTTCAATTAGACCTACAACAAAATACTGTCCATGTGATGATGCACAATTATAAGGTACATGTGCCTGATTTTTAGTTACATACGTTCAGTTCATGGGGAAAAAGGGCCATACCTCACAGTGTGCTAGGGAATTTTTATTTCTTTAGTTACACCTCTAGTTTTGCACTAAACCTGAAATTATTTGTCGAGGTAATAAATTGGCAAAGCATGTTTTGATCTATGGGCTTAGAATTGAACAATAGCAAAGAGTCTGGTAAAAAGGGTTATGCTGTTTCTTTAAATCGATGATTTTAAAAAGCTGCTATACAGTTCAGCTAATTCAACTGGATAAGTATGTTTTATCATGAAGGCAAGTAGCGGCATTAGAATTTTGTCCCTCCACTTCACCCTTTTTAGTGTTATTCCCTTCAGTCTCCAAACTAGTTAAAGCCAAATCCTCTGCATATGACCCTCCTTAATCTTGTATTAGACCAAAGTGATCCTCTGTTAGCTCAGTACATTGAGCTTATTACATGATGATGAATCTCTCACACTGAGTTAAGTCATTTGGATAGGAAATACAGTGGCGCACTGGGTAAAATTAGCATAGCTTTAGCTTAGCCTACCATAGCTTAGCCTGGCGGGGCTACTGAAAAAAGCACCTTTAGGCTGACAACAAAGCTAATATTAGCTTAGCATTAGCGTTAGCAAACAGGGGGCTTAATCAGGCTGCTGGGCTGTCAGAACGTATAACCACATGCTTCCAAGGGTCCCTTTGGAGTTATAATCCTGGGTCTCGGCAGGCGATGACCTCATGGGCTGGACTGGTGCCTGTGGGAGGGTTGGGGAAACTGTGTGTGTCTCGCAGGCCACTCACTGAGATTTGTGTGTGCGTGTGTCTGTATGTGTTCTTTATGGTTGATTGTTTTATCGAGGCATACGACACAGAGCGACTCCTCTGACACTGGCGAGTTGAACTTTACAAACATGCACGAAAATAGAATTCCAGCTGTTTTGTTTGGGCATTTTTGTGTAGTATCTCATGGAGCGGCAGTGTGTGTAGGCCCCAGGATATGAGAGCGATGATATTTCAATTGTCTTTGTGCCACATTGCATTAACAACGTGCCTTGTTTTTCCTCATGGCTATGAGATAATTGAAAAGGTTAACCTGTCAGTTTTATCTTATGTTATTTGTCTTTCCGCAGACTAAAATAGTGGTTAAGGACATCTGTGACTGGCAAGATGGCACACTCACTTGAGTCTACTATGACCAAAAGGCCATCTTGTACACTAAGAAATTCTGACAGTGCTGCTACAAAGCCAGATAGGATGTTACTGGGAGCAGGGTTATGCCAATCTCCAGCAGCAAGAGAGGAAAAAAATCATTTCTCCCATATAAATGTATTTGAAATTGCTCTTGAACTGTATCAATAAAGAAACATAAATGGGGACTTAGGTTGCCTGCCTTTTCCTCTTGACCCATCATTTTGGCTTCCTAGAATGATAATCTAAGCGGGCCTATAGCCTAGGCAGACCACCCCTTTATGAGAGTGGGGTTTTGGGGTTAAAATAACTCCACATCTTCACACAGAGAAAGCTTTGGAAATCGGAAGTCAGTTGACTGTGGTAAATGCACATACACGTGCACACGCAAATACACACAGACACACACACACACACACACACACACACACGCACACACACACACACACACAGTGAGGCCAGGCCTAATGGAGGCAGATTGCTTTGCTGTCAGTGTAGGGGACTGTCAATAGCTCCAGCCAGCCATGGACATTATCAGCCAGAGAGACCCAGGACTCACTGGCTCCATTGAGATCTACAGAAGGGGAAACCTGTCAGCGTGATGCAGAAGGCCTCAGGGTTCAGGAGTTAAGAGTCTTTATGAAACATACTGCACTGAGAGATTTTTGCTGATGGCCTCAGGACCGGTATGCAGAGAAGGTGAAGCCAAGACGTGACATAGGGATAGCCGCTAAGCTGAATGCCGCGATGAAAACCGGCTGGTGGAACTGGAGGTTTTATGTGGCGAGTTGATGCCTTGATAGCATCATAGCCATTTTTAGTTTGATCTCAAAATGACCTGTAGACATCCATAAAAGTTAAATGTGGTACATTTGCTGATGATTCAACAAATATTTAAACAGCAACCGACATCAGGCGGCATAGAGCGAATCCCACCAGGCAACTTTAAATCTTAATAACTGGTTAGGTTTATTGTTAGAATTGAAAGCATTGCACCAGAATAAACTAGGAATCTCCAGCAGTCCACAACTTTTGGAGTTATGTAATGAACAGGACTGTTTAAAACTCACTGTAATTCTGAATTTGGGAAATGAAATTGGGTAGACTTCATTGTCTATCAAGCAGTGAAATGGCTTGTATATTCTATCATGGTGGGCTTAATTTGCATCCTTTGCAGTGCGACTATGCAATGTAGAATACATTATTTTGTTTAGCCACACAACTCTCGTGTATTATCACCTCATACACCCAAGACATGGTTTTCAGAGTATACACATATACTCTGTTCTGAAAAGACAAACATCGTCTTGTTGCAGTTATTATTACAGCTAAAGAGTTATGATTTAAGCAGTGATCCCTAACCACAAGCTGGATATTTAAGTGATGTATTACCATCTCTCTGCCCTAAAAGAGCCACAGATGCGGTGCTGCTGCAGACACAGGGACCCACACCTTTAAGCTGTCCCATGGTAGCTCTCAATATCTTATCTTGATGTGTCTCTTTGTATGTGCATGCGCTTGCCCCCTGGATGTGTGTGTCCATCCTCTCTCCATGAGAACCAGCCCTCTGGCCTTCCAGCTGAGTTCACAGATCCAAAGTCGAGTTAATCTGGTTTTACCTTTAGCCCCAAAAACAACATGGGAGTAATCCAGGAACAGCTGTAATCAGGCATGAAACCACTGAAGGCTGCATGCTAGCTGGGGTCAGGGAGCACAACAGGAAGAGACCTTGAGAGAACTCAGGGACATTGAACTAATAGTCAAATCTTATGTGGCTGTGGCATTGATATACAGTTAGGTACATAAGTATTTGGACAGTAACACAGTTTTCATAATTTTGCTTCTGTACACAACCACAGTGGATTTAAAATGAATGAATCAAAAATGAACTTCATCTTGAAGTGTAGACTTATAGCTTTAATTCAAGGGTTTCACAAAAATATCACATCAAGGGTTTAGCAATTACAGCCATTTTGATACATGTACAGTAAACAGACAATTGACTATTGATCAGTTTCATGTACAGGTATGGCCTGTGCTCTTATTTCACAACAAATTAAGCAGATAAAAGATCTGGAGTTGATTTTCAGTGTTGACTTTGCATCTGGTAGCTGTTCATTATGTGGTCTCAAGAGGTGTTGATGTGGATTAAGGAGGCATCATTAGGCTGGAAAAACAAGACAAACCTATCAGACAGACTGAAGAAACTTTAGAAGTGGACAAATCAACAATTTGGTACATTCATATAAAAGAAGGAATAAACTGGTGAGTTCAGCAACACCAAAAGGCCTGGAAGACTAAGGACAGCAACTAAAGTAGATGATCCCAGGATTCACAACATGTAGTCAGGTCAAGATCACTCTCCAGGAAGTCGGTGAGTCATTGTCAAAGTCCACAATGAGGAGACACCTTCATGAAAGTAAATACAGAGGTTTGACCACTGGTCACACACATTTTTGTGAAACCCTTGAATTAAAGCCAAAAGAGTACATTCACATCTTGATGGCTTCATTTCAAAAATTTAGTGTGGTTAAGTATGATGGCAAAATTACAAAAATTGTGTCACTGTCCTTATGGACCTTACTGTACAACGTGGATCTCCACAGAAGCTTTACTAGATATTTTATCTTGGTTTGTGATGAGTTCAGTCTGGCTTTTGCTTGATTATTACATTAGTTTCCTCTCTGGAACACTTTTCACAAACGCTCATTTGATGCTGCATGTAAAGGATATTTTCTAACTACAAATGGCCCTTCTATGTTATGCTGTTCTATTCCCTATGGTGTCCTGTGTCACGTTTGAAATAACAAGTGCGCTGGTGTTTTCGGCAACAGGTCCAGGAGTTGCTCAGGCTGATACTGTTTGTCTGAAGTGAAACAGTTTGGACCACTGTCAGTGAATGTCTGTCTCAACACACTCAGCACAATTATATAAGGAGACTTGAGACACTGAGAGACAGAGAGAAGGGAGAGGGTACAAACAGATGAATAAATGAGTTAAGTGAGAGGGGAAATTCTGCTTTCATGGCCCCATCACCCCCTCCCTCCTGTTGGACAGTCGAGTGTGTGCTATAAGTGTGTGCTCTCCCCCTTCTCCTTTCGCTTCACTGCTTCTCCGCTCATCTCCCAATAGAAATTGCTCCGTGGCATTAAATATGTAAAATTAGCATTTTAAGTAGAACACATTTCTGTGTCGCGCCCCCACTCTCTCCGCTCTCCCCGCTCTCCCCCTCTGCCTGCCGCCCAGCCCTCAGCACATAAGCCACACAAACTCATGCATGCATATGATGTGCATTTGGTCATCTCCATGGTAACACTGGTGGGGGAGGGGAGGGGCTCAAAGATTGAAGGATGAAAAGGTGTAGTCATTGAAGGTAGATCAGATTGTATTTATTTTTTATTTAGTGAGTTTATTCAGGGAGTAACTCATACTAGCACTCAGGTAATTTGAAGAGTTGAGGACCACACGTGTCATGGGAACACCCACCTTTCCACTGTGCAGTGCCTGCATGAAGACTCACAGGTACCTGGACTCCTAATGGTTATCTCTGGGTAAATGGCAATTTAGCAATAAACAGATACAATAAACAAGCTCTTTGGGGCAGAGTCCTTTCACTTTACTGATTTTTTGTCTGTTAATATGGGAATATAGTTGTGAGTAGGAGCAACACAAGTGGTCACACACAGCCACAGATACACCAATAAAATGATCTATTAACTTTTGCCCTCCAAGTTCTGAGTCAAAAGGGTTTAAAGTGAAATGTCAAACAACATCAATGGAGACAAGTTGCCTTTGATATCCTGACACCTCACACCCACCTCTGACTCTAAAACACCTAGTCCAACAGTTACGTGCACAGAAACACCCTGACTTCTTTCTATTATAGGTGTGTTTAGTGCCCATGGGTCTAATCATTCTCTTCTGTCTCATACAATATGTCACACAGTAACAGTTTCATGAAGTGATTAAAAAAAAAAAGATTGATGGACTGCTGCAACTAATGATTACTTTCATTAATAGACTAATCAGTTAGTCAACAAAGCAGAATAAATCCCAAGTAGATTTATTTTATGATGTATAAAATAGAGAAAACAACAAGTCTTCACATTTGGGGAGGTGTCCCTCAGTCAGCTTACATTAAATTGATTTTTAGCATTTTCAGCTCCACTTGCAGCAGTGGCCCCCAGAAAATGCGTAGCAGTTAAAAGCATGGTTATGAGTTAGGAATGGCACCAGCAATCAGCTGTATGGAGCTGTGTGTTTTGAAAGTCAGTGTGATTTTAGAGTAAATAACACAAGTTGGTCCTGTGTGTCAACATGACAGGGCACAGGACAGTCAGCAGATGATCTGATGATCTCCTGCTCTAAGGTTTTCTGTACTGTGAGAGCCATTTATCGTCTTTTCAACCATAAATGTGATTTTACTATATTGAAGCATGAACAACTGTCATATTGTTGCTATAAGTGCAAAACCATCAGAATTAAATTGAACCCAACAGATGTATGATCCATGAATAGGGTATTGTGGTGAAATCATTTGTGTTATTACTATCATGAGGTGGCTGTGCTTAACTACTTTAGCACTGTTTTATGTTTCCACAGATTGATATGGAGGAAGAGAGTTTGGCCCATTATGATTATTTGGTTGGTTTTAGTTGTGATATCCTTGTACTGCATTTTGTTGTAGTCTCAAAATCCTATTTTCACACACAGCAAGTTTTTTGAATGGATCAGTGTAATAACTTTTGTTATCTATTTATCATTTAGGGGACCTGTTAATAAACCTGTTAATTTTTGACTTGTCATACTTGTCTAAGTAAAAGTACAGGTGTTACTTATATCATTAACAATGGCTCCATGACAGTGCAAGTGAACCAGTCCTCACAATACCAGGACCAAGAAATCAAAGCAAAAAACTGGATTTGAAGAATCATTTTCTTATTTACACCTGTGGCAATCAAAGTTTCTTTGAATTTTTGGCAGGACCACAACTGCAGGGTCAGCCTTATAAACACTTGATGCTGGCTGGCTGGCTGGCTGACTGGCTGGCTGACTGACTGACTGACTGGCTGGCTGGCTGGCTGGCTGGCTGGCTGACTGACTGACTGACTGACTGACTGACTGACTGACTGACTGACTGAATGATAATGTTACGCCATTAGTCGGCCAAATGCCACGTAGCTGAATGCGGAAGTTACACCAATGGGGGGCTGGCCGAGTGTTGGAGTTTCCCCACTGGCCATCGCTAACACATAATGACACAGTGTAAACTTTTTATATTTCATGTTCAGGGGTTGCTTACAGGTATTGTTGCCAACTTAGCCCAGTTCTTGCTAGATTTACTGACTTTTCACAGCCCTTTAGTGACTTTTCTTAGAAAAGCAGCTCGCAACAAATCTAGCAACTTTTTGGACAAACCTTAGCTACTTTCCACAGAAGAGAGTGCTTTCCAGTAAAACTTTGTTATTATGATGTTTCATTAGTGCAGAAACTCAGTCATGGGTGCAGCCAGTCCCACATGGAAAATTGATTTGAATGCAGTATTTATGTGGGTGACACTTTGCACTCATCACATCATATGTGGCTTTACTAATGCTTCAGCAGGCACTGCCTAAGATATACAAGGACATTTGAACATGATGTGAGGCATCACAAATTTATTAAAATTGTTAATCCATTTTTATTAGGTTATGTGCCATGGGATGGCACTATACTGTAATGACAGAGTTTTGGAGCTCAGATTTCACTGGTTTTGAAGGGAAACAACATTATAGCAACTACACCTGGCTGCACATTTGCCTAAATTACAAAAACTGGTTGTCATTAAATTATAGATGACTTTTTCAAAAAAACTACTTCCATGAGTGTATTCTGCTCTGCCACCCATAATGTTAATCTATATTTAAGTTTACACAGGTAAAAAAATGTTGCAGTTAGGAAAAAATCCATGGCTTAAAAAACAACAACCTTGGAATGGCCACGCACCAGCACCTGCATAAGACCTTTTTGGCGATATAATGCCAGTTTCACTACTTCCACCTCTACTAAACGTCAGCATACTTTGTCTTTTTAACAAATGACTGCTGTCGGTTTTCTGGACACTCATTATGCATATGACCACAAGAGGCTGCTTGTGAGATATATGCAAAGATGAGTTATTTTAAACCATTTGAATGACCAGCCAATGCAGTTTTTTCTGGTGTGCACAGACATACATTTTTACACTTTATATATTTTATCCTATTTTTGACATATGCCTACGTTTACATACTGTTTCACTCAAGCTGAAGTTTTTAACATTTTACAGCACAACTCCTTCATTTGCATTTTTTTTTTCATGGTAGAAAGAGAAATCAGGTTAATGGCACAGGGCTCATCAGAATCACGCAGCCGCCACTTCTCTGTCTGCAGCAGGTTGTAGGTCAAGCACTGTGACCATCAGGTGAAACTGATTTTAATTTCAAAGCTTATGGTCTCAGCCTACTTTTTCTGAGGTGTTATCAGTATGAAAGTCTTTTGCTGCAGTTTGCAACATTTATCCTGGGTGAGCAATATGTAATCTTTGAATTGAAATATTCTTAACAGCCATGTCCTGCTTAGTTTGAATGTTGAAAAAAACAATAGTTCTAAGGTAAAATCTTTCAAAGTAGTACCATGTGCACAGAGTAAGCTTATTAGGTAACTACAGTAAACTATATAGATTTGAGTAGAACAGCTCTGCAGTAAAGCCAATAATTGGGATTCTTGTAATGATCAGTTTTTTGACAGTTTCAGAGAACTGTTCACCTTTATGATAATTATAGGCTATATTTATTATGGTGTGTATTGACATGTTTATAAATTTCTGCTTGCAGTTAATGTGTGTAAATGTGGTTGGAGAAAATCTGCTGCTGCAGCCTGGCTGAATGCAAAGGTCCTGTCAAACTGTTATTGAGATAAAGAGAGGAGGTGACTTCCTGCACCTCAGTGTAAATAAAGACCCTGAAAGGAGAAAGCAACAGAGAGAGAATAGCGACTGTGAAGTCATTTATGCTGCTTTGTTTGTCCTAGATTTAGCAACACAAACACACATGAACATGATCATGTGTTTATGTTTTAGTGTGTGTGTGTGTGTGTGTGTGTGTGTGTGTGTGTGTGTGTGTGTGTCCCTGGGTCCGTAAGGGAACCAGCACCTGCTGAGAAGATCATTACAGTGTTACTCATTGGAGTCATCATTTAACTTCAAATCTGCTTTCTGTCCAGCTCATAGCCACACTGACACACACACAGTAGTCAGTGCTCTGTATGGGTTTTTGTGCCTTACTGTTGTATCTCTTTATCTTCTACCTTCTCTCTCTAATGCTGTTCCCGTTTCTATTAAAAATCCTTCAACTTTGAAAGAAACCAACTCTCAGGAAAACAACAAAAAAAAAACTCGGAACCCCCCCAGAAAATAAACTTTGGCAGGCCTTTCCGTCCTGAGCGCCCACATAATCAATCATAACCAGGCCGTACAAATTCATCAGCTTGGATCCATTTTGCCGTAGTTAGAGATCAAAAGGTTGTGAGTTGACTATAGGAAGTCCAGGTACTAACCCAGACTAATTTATCTAACATGGGAGAGATTTAGCCCCCTGAGGAGACGGGGACATGGTTTTTCTCCATCACGTTGAATATCCTCGATGGGGCTCGGGGGCACTTAGACTTGCCGCAGCATATCCTGTACGCCGTTTAACATTCCATTGATCAGATTAATTGCAGTTGATTGTGTCCTGTGTGAGGAAGCGTGTGAAAATACACATTTAGATTAAATCATTTATAAAGTATAAGATAAGACTTTTTTTTCTTTTTGGGCCTTTGGTTTTTAACAATATATGAAATCCACTGAGTATAATTTATGTTCCCTAGATTTCTGTCAAACTGGAAATATTTAAATTATGACTATTTCAAGGATTACTGATGGTTTATTGTATAATTTTTTCTTTTTAGTTTCTTCAGAGAACTCAGCGGTTACCATTCTGCTCTTTGACAAGGAATCAATGTCAAAAGCTTTGCATCTATCTGTGCAGAACTGTGCCAAAAAGTAAAGAGTTTCAATTTCTTTCTTTCTCTATTTTTCCTGCTAGTTCACCAGAATCTTTTAGCCTTTTATTGAGTTTGTCATTTTGTGGGTCTCTCAACTCTCTCTCTCTCTTTCTCACATACGCATGCACACACAAACACTCACACAGTCTCTATGTTTCTCCGCAATTATGAATAATTGTGACCGTTGAAATTTGTGTGAGCCTGGAATCCCCTGGTTCTCCTCACTGCCTGAGGGGCACTCACCTCTGCTGCAATGGTTTCGAGTGTGTGTATGGTCCCACACATGCGTGCACACACACACACACACACACACACACACACACACACACACACACACACACACACACACACACACACACACACACACACACACTCTTCATACACATTCCGCTAAAAGGGCAACGTTCAGGAAGTGGCAGTGCTTTGAAGACAGCAATTCATGTTTCCAAGTGTGGAGCACTTATTGGAGGTCAGACTGAGGGTCTGTTAGGCCTCTCATATTCATTACGGAGGGTTAGAGGCGAGAGATTGAGGGAACAACAATACCCCCTAGTTACCGTGACCCCTGGCCCAGGATGTTTTTTTGTTGGTTTTTGGTTGTTAACTCCTAGGCCCTTAAAAGAGGATTCAGTGATTACTTTCTACAGTTTTAGGTTATGTTGGGTAAGTTCCTCTTGTGCCTATGGAGAGGCCCAATATGGTTCCGGAGCAGCGATTACTCAAAATACTCATCACTGCAGTGTATTTTCAGGATGTGATCCCTTTATGAAACCAATAATAGAGGTTTGGTATTTTAGAAACAAAAGAAGGTCAGAGGCAGCAGCCTGGAACATTTGAAAGACGGTGGTGAAAATCATGGTGATGATTATTATCCAGACTTTGAGGGAAAGGCAATTTCAATTCATTGCCTGAGGATTAATGCCAGTGAGTATTTCCTCAGTGTGCTTTGTGTGATTGTGACCGTCTTTCAGGCTGCTCAAATATGCCATTACTATGCAGTAAATTATATCTCTAAGAGCCTTTTTCGTTTCTGTTACATGCTGGCGAACATGCCAAAACACGCAACGCTCAATCTCTCCTGGTCACAGAAACTTAGAAATACATACATGAGATCAAACACACACACACACACACATACACACACCTCCCGAGTCCCTCTGGGGACGATATTCTACACCACAGGCCAAAGCACATATCCTCACTGATGCAGTATCGCCTCCAAACCCTTGACACGCACACTACCTGGAGTGTGTGTGCGTGTGTGTCAAACAGACACGTCAGTTTAGACTAAGGTGATCGGCTTGCTCCGACGCAGCTCCGGGCCCCGCGGGGGTATCCCAGTGTCCCGCTATCCCGATGTGGGAAAGCAGAGTGTTGGATGGAGTATCCCATAGCGCCGGCCTGGCTCCTGGGCAGCAGACAGCTAAATCAGTCACAGATTGGATTATGGACGTGAGCTATGAATACATCTTTCTTAGATTGCACACAGAGGAAGGCACAAGCACTCGTGAATGTGCTGCGGCTATTTATTATGACTCCTATTACAACATAGACATAACATGCACACCAGCACCCAGATTTAGATCTACTGAGAGATTTTTTCTTCTTTTTTTTTGGGTGGAGGGATTTACCTATTTTTACTATACTATATTACTTGCCTGCTTTCTCGTTCTTTCAGCTGTTTTTGTGTTTCTTTTCAGACCCTTTCTTTGGCATTTTTCTCAACAAAATTCTTTCACTCTCCTCCTCTCTTTCACTCTATCTATCTTTCTCTCTCCCTCTCTTTTCTAACTTTCTTCTCAGCCCTCAGGTCATAGACTCAATTTCAAAGTGTTGATCCTCATCTGAAATCTATTGCAATCAGTGTAGCACTGGACATGAAATACAGGCCGGTGAGATCCGATACGTGTGTGTGCAGGCCAGTTTGTGCTCAGGCAACTTTTTGTTACAGTTTCAGTCCAAAATGATCAATGAGACACATGGTAGAGCATTTGTGAAACATGTTTGTGAGCCCTCAGTAGTGTTGTGTTTACTGAGGATGTTGCACTGTCTTTTCTTGGGTTATAGTATTTGATATAAGAACAATTGATGTATTATAAGAAATAAAATGCAACTAACACAGCAACAGGAGCTAAAAATGTGTGTTTTTATTTTGGATTATTTTGACCAGCCTTCATTGATATAAATGGAGTAGACTAAATATTAGTTGCACCTGTTAAAATTACACATTAAAATTCAACAGCACTGCAAAGTTCAGCCTCCAAAATGATCAAACAGTTGAATCAGTGACTCTCTAAAACAGTTTCAACAAAACTGAACATAATACGTTTTTTGAATGTAGGATTTATTGTAGGACAGGCATATCAGACTCCATTAGCTTTAGCTTGTTGTACCTACCTGGGAGATGACGGTATATAGCTGCATTAGTTTAGGCAATCCGTTGTAATTATTTGGCAGGTTTAGGGCTCTGTGTGTCAGTTTCTTTGTGAATAACCTGCAAGTTATTACTTTTGAAATGCAGTTTTGTTTTTTATTTTGGACTAGACCACAACCATACAAAGCAGATAAACACAGACTACATTTAATCCTTTCACCAGATACACTATTAAGCGTATACTAGTATTGAATACTACTGTATGGGTGATTTAGCCACTTTTTTAATATTTATTTATTTATTTATTTTTACAAAATGGTTCAACTTCAAAATTAGTTTCTTTACAAATCTTCCAAAACTGTAGGTGAAACATTTAAAAACATACCCAGAAAAAGTAATTTATTTGGAATGTCACTCAAAAGCCAAACCAAAAACAAGACGTTTTAAAGTTGAAATAACAGAGTCATTGTAGACTGGATTATTTCTCAGCAGGGCTATTTCAACTGTCAGCGACTTCCCTAAGTAGTTGTTCACTCATTATTTAAATTAGAGTAATTCATATATATATGTGTGCGTGTTTGAAAGTGTGTGAATGTGGCTTTTGCAGGTATGTATGGCTTTATTTGTCTGGGGCTTTGACCCCCATGCAGGGTTTAGAGTATCCATCCTGATCACAAGGAGCTGATAAGATGAGTGTAGTTGTCTTTCATCGCTCCTGGATGAAAAATTCCTTTCTGATAGTTGGGATCAGTCTCACAGGCTGTAAGCAAAGTTTAGATGAAGACACTTTTTTTGTTTGTAGAAGAATACAACCTATACGTTTACAAACAAAAAATGGTTGAAGGGTAATCCGTAAGAAATGCATTTTACTAGCATTTTATTTCCGGATTCCTTTTCAAAAATAATGTTTTAAGCCCAAGACATGAATTCTTTCACATGAATTCACCGACAGCTTCTCTGAGAGTTTATCTGCCTTGTGCCCCTAAAAGCAGAAAACGGGACCTCTTCTCAGTCTTAGTCCATGGTTCCTCGGCCCATGTGCTGGCCAAGTTAGGAAAAGGCCAAACCGGCTCTCTGCATTGTTAACAACATTTAATCAAGGCTCAATCAAAATAGCTACCTTTCTCCTCGTGCCTGGCCGGAGGTAAAGTATGTCTGTCGGAGGGAGTCTCGTCTCTGTCCGCTGACAGATGACCAAAGAGAGGGCTCTGTATGTTCTTATCTTCATCTAACCCTCCTGTCAAATCAACCTGCACATGAAAGAGAGACAAGAAACACCCCCTAAACTAAACTGTGCAGTACTCTGGGAACTGAATAATCCCCAAGTAGATGACAACCAGCTTTTAACTTTGAGGCCTCAGATGTTTTACAGCAAAGGCTGAAGAATATTTAGATTTTTTTTTTAATTATTTCAAAAGGTTCTGTAAATTTCTACCTACAAAGGGTTTAATTTTTTGACAAGTGGTTTTTAATTTTTCCTTTTTATTTTCAGCTAATTCATTTAAACACAAACAATAAATGCACTGGCTTCAACGCAGATAGTGTTACCCCATATGGGAATGGTCAGACTCAAAGCTCAAGTTCCCAGCCCATATGCTGACCACTCCAAGTATCAATCACTGCATCTAAATGACTTAAAAGTACCATATTGATTACCAATACAGTCGCATAAATCAAGAGAAAGACACACACTCTTTTTTTCTCACCGTTTCTCTATGTCTCTTACACACATACACACAGAGCTCATGAAATCATAACAATTAATCTGGTGGACAGGTTTCACATGACCAGGAGATACAGATGAAGTCACTTTCTGCCTGTCTGTAACCTGAGAGATGATTAGACACAAAGAGAATCAAAGTGGAAGTGTTGTGATTTAAAAAAAAGACTGGGTGACAGACAGAGGCTCAAAAAATGTTTACTTCAGCCCACTGCAATTAAAGCAAAGTCCATTTCCTTCAACAGTCTAGCATCTACTGCATGTTTTCATTTTTATTCTGTGTACAAAGTGCTGGATTTGTCTCTTCCACACATTTCCACTCTTTGGTAATGGGACACATGTTCCTCTGCTGCTTGGCCAGAGGGCATACATGAAAACTCAACGCAATAAGAGCATTTTAGCCTTGAAATGTGTTGTATTAACTTATTTATGTATCCCCACAACACCCTTGCAATATTGATTAAATCAAGAAGATGCTGCAGTGTATTTTAAAAGCTTTTTAGCAATCCAAAGATGAACAAAACACCTCTTTGATCGCTTCAGGTAAAATCCAGACTGTATTTAAGTTGGAGCAGCATTTAGTTTTCCATTTTTCCTTCTTGTTGCGTGCGGACTATTTCTGTTGGTTTACTTCTTTGCGTGTGTTTTTATCTTAAATTTCTTTCTTTCACCCTCTGGTTTGCTGTGTAAGTACAGGCAGCACACTTCTGAAACAACAAACACGACAAGCTCCATGCAATAAAAGTATCCCATCTAATATTTATCAATATAACTCTACCTAGACTCTGTGAATTGAGTTGTGTTCAGCCACTCAATTTAGTGTGAAGATGGAGAGAGGGAAGAGTGCTGCGTGCGAAAGATATTTTTAAAGGGTCAAACTTGTTCAATGCGAAATAGAAAAGCAACTAGAGTCTTTGCCTTTTCGGTTTGATGTCAATGTTTGAAGCAAGGGTGATATTAAAAAATCAAACTGGAAAGATGAGGATGGCATCATGCTATATTTTTATTACTGTCAAATCCAATGAAGAGACCAAACCAGCAAGAGGTTAGTATGGCCCTCAATACTTTCCAACCTCCTTACCCTGTCTATGGCACTCATTGACAAGCATATTTCAAGGTGGGAAAAAAAATGTGTATATATATATTTACTTTTTAATTAATTTATTTGTTTTTTTGTTGGCTTGTTGGTTTATTTGTTTTGGGTTTTTTTTAAGTCTTAAGTCATTTTATTAGACAGCAGGACACTGAAATAAGGAGTAAATAGTGTATTTGTTGGAGATGACTTTCAGCATCTGTTGTTCCAGGTCTAAAGCACTGTGTGCACAGAGACAGAAATATACACACATCTCATCTGTTTTATAAAGCTGTTTAGCAGTAGGGTTTATGAATCTCAATCAGCAAGACTGAGCCTTACATGACTGAGATTTATAAACAATGTAGATGTGCTTTTAATCACTGGTTTTTCCATCAGAACTTCTGCCTGCTCCAACACTCATAAGACCTGCCAAAGAGCAACAAAGAACAAGAGCGGTTTTACCATCTGTGTCACATCAGCAAGGTTCTCAGGCAGCAGTCATGAAAGATACCAGTGATTAATTTTATAACCCTGTTATCGAAACACATTTTTCAACCATGGCTTGCTCTAGAAAACCGTTTATAAAATGCACAAATTCTGTGTTTTTGTTTGATAAATACTGTTTTATGTGTGAGAAATGATGTATGCATAGTTTTTTGTTTGTGTTCCTTTCGTCCATATTCATCATTATAAAGGAGCATGTGTCCCAGTGCAGCAGTGTGGCTCATTAATTTGTTTTAAATGGTTTTTGACAAAAATGGAGGTCTCTTGCACAGAGTTTTTGTTACACAGACAATATTTGTTAACAGAATCATTTCTTTGTTGGTTTTGGTCTTTTTGGTCTTGTGTCTTGTGATTTTTTTTTTGACAAAAGGACAATATAGATCAATATAGATCATCACTGTTATCTAAAAATTAACCCTCCTTGGAGTTTATTATTATTTGACAAGCATTGTGTCTTCTTGTCCATCTCTCCTGCTCCTATAAGTTCATTTTTTTTATTTTTACTGTATGATCTTATCTCCTCAGTCAAATCTCACCTTTTCCTGACAAGTCTATCATGTCGGCAGTTAATCTGTTTGATAGGTTCTCAGTAAATCCTCACCCTGTCAGAGGGGACCAGAGGATTTGGCGGCACTTTTCTTCAGGCAAGCAGGGAAAGTCTCATTAAATTTACATTAAGTTAAACACACACATATATACTCACACGCACAGAAACATAGAGCAGCACAAAAGCAGCGCTCACAATACATACTGTGGGTTTTTGTCTGCATTGAATACTCTCACAAAGACAGTGCGACATCTGTAATATCTTTTGGCATTTCTATAAAATGCAGTAAGCTCTGATATAACTGTCTTCAACCTAATGTGCCTCGTGAGAGCAAAGAGAATTTTCCAGTTAAAGACTGAGTTTATTCAACATTATTGTCTCTATTATGGTAAAGCATCTATTTTTTCCAGTCACTGTCTTTTGGTTTCCTTCCATCTGGTCTCTTATACATCTGTGGTCCACCCCCCTCACTCTTTCTTCTCTGTCTCTCTGGTCATTCAGTCCAGTTCACTGCTCTCTCGTGTGGAAATGTGAGAGTCAGTCACTCCTCTGGCTTTCACATTGCTCAGCGAGTCTGCATGCCACAGTATTTATGGCCAGTTTTAGTGTAAGCAACATTAAGTACAATATTATTCACAGTAGGTTCTTAAGTAGATTAGGTTGTGATTATTGAGGATGAGGGGTCTGAGGTCAGTTATTATCAGGTAGGTCTTTGTATGGTCTTTTTCATATTGATTTGCAGCATAGTAACTCATTTGCTATGGCTGATATTTAGTCAGGCCTGTTGTGCTTGTTAGGTTACTTCTCTGGAAAGAGATTGGAAGTGTTGATGTAAATTTCCATCATCCCACTTTTTTTTTTTTTTGGTTGTCTTTGTAGCTATGCCTTGAATATAATTGAAATTATAATGGTAATATGATTAATGATTAATCTGGCTCTTCTAAAGAAAACATCATAAATAGTTCAGAGACTTAAAGCTGTATATAATACAGAAGTCAACAGGGGCGTGGGAGAGGGGAAGTGTGAGAATGGGCCTCAGAGACCTGTTCCTGTGTTGTGAAAACAAAGAAATGCATCAGTGTGGATGGTCAGAGCTGTCACTGCCAGAGAGAATGAAAGAAACAGAAACAAGGGCTTGATTACCATTATTTCATCTGCTGCCAAAAGTTGGTCCTACTAATCCGGTATTACTGCAGCTTTTCTGGAAGAATATATACAATAGGTAGTGTTTTAATATTTATTTAAAGCAAAGTCATCAGGATTATCCAAGAAGCAAAATAAATTGAAGTTTCTACTCCTGTACACCTTGGACAGGTTGACAGTATTACAGGGCCAGGTTTGTTAACCAACCTGCATGTGTATGGCCAGTGGAAGGAAGACAGAGTACCCAAACAAAACCCACACAGGCACAGGGAGGACATGCAAACCCCACACAGGAAAAGCCCTAACCAAACTGGGGTTCGAAGCCAGTCCTAACCACTGCATATCCATGCCACTCATTTACATTTATAATGCACAATAATTTCTGTGTATTTGCATTTTCATGAATGGATAGATTATGTTTAAAGAAAAATAGAATAAAAAGAGAAAGAGTCTATGAATGCCAACATGCTAATGTTTTCATGCATATATTTACCATCTTAGTTTAGCAAATGTTGCATGCTAACATTTGCTGATTAGTATTAAACACAAAGTACAGCTGAGGCTGATTGGAATATCATTAGCTTTGCAGGTATTTGGTCATAAACCAAAAGACTGGACAAACTGAATACTAGTGTTGCTAGGAGGAAATTTACCAAAGTCAATATAGTTCATCCCCTGGGGACCATAAATATTTCTATAAGATTTCAATGGATTCAGTCTGGTAGTTGTTGAGATATTTCAGTCCGGACTAAAGTGATGGACCAACCAACCAAAAAAATCAACATTGCCATCCACCGAGCCACCAGCAAGCCATATTAACAAACACTATGACAGATGTATCAAATCAAACTTCAGTGTTCTTTTGGCAGTCATAATCCTAAAAATGTTTGAAGATATGGAGAATTAAAATTGTAGACAGTAATACAACGTATGCACACATGCACATGCCTGTAAATACACTTAAAGAGGCGCACAGATTCCAGAGCGAGACAGTATGAAGACCTGCAGTCCATTCTGTGCTCCAGTTTGAGCGTCTGATCTGAACAGAGCAGACAGGCGAGAGCAGCGTGCCCTAGAGTCATGTAAAATGCAAAGGAATATACTACTCTATTAAAACCTGCCAATGGCAGAGACGCGGCCACACACACACACACACATGCGCGCACACAGGCACGAACAAAGACATATACTTATGTAGACATTCTTGTGTTTATTCACAAGTAGAACGGAATTAAATTTATTGTTCACTTTGCTCCATAATAACATCCAGACACCAGCAGTAAGTAATTCTTGCTTATAAATGGAATAAACTCATGTTAACAGCCTCTAGGTTTGAAAGTAGAAATATTAAAGCAGTGTGCTTCAGTCTATTAATCAGCTTAATGCTTAATTTCAATCATCATAAACGTAAATCAGTTTCCTTGACCCAGATTCAGAGCTGCAGTTTGTTAACTATCTTCCTGGCACCTCCTTGTCCCAACTTGTCATCTGGTATCTCTTCCACAACACTTCTGAGTGCACTCCTAAGTGTACTTAACTCTAGCAAGTCCACATGTTCTTGTTTCATTATTAAACCCTCCCAACAGACTATCAACTTTTTATTCTGCCTACTGCCAGAAGTTCCCTCTTTCAAATATTCTCCACCACTCATCTAAACCCCCTAACCCCACACGACACTTTAAAACACTTAAGTTTGAAACCGCCCCTCAAATGCAGGACAATATATTTACTTCAAGACAGGAATATTTTTCTTTCAAACAACAAACAAGCTTTATGCCTCTTAAGTAATGAAAGTTCCAGGAGAAGTGCAGCTCTGAAAAGAGAGATCTCAGATGACAAGTTCCTTTATTATCGCCAGAAGGGCTGGAGACGCTTTTATGAGACATGCACATTATTATTGATAAACAACCTCGGAGCTGCAGGGCAAAAGTAGTTAATGTCGACTCTCATGCTCATCTCTATTCCGCTTAATTGGTGTGCAACATAGTGATTTCAGCTTTGGTGAGCCAGAGGTTAACCAGGGTTGCTTTAATGCTTTCTAATGTTCACAGTTCAATCCAGGCTGAATTAAAGCAGCAAACATATATTTTCACCTTGTTACTTGCCTCATATACACATATACATAACATCACAGATCTTCTTTCAGAAAGGTAATAAACACACACTTCTGAATGTATAGAAACACACGACACAAAACATCTTGAGGATGATCCCAGGTAACGATGTACAAGGGAAACGGTGAATCTCAGAGCTCTCCCGAGGCTTCAGTGTGACTATTTTTGGAGTCAGCGCTCATCTGGGTTCATCTCTTCGGACTCTCTCTTACCACTTACAGTTTGTGCGCTCTCTCTGATGCTTCCCTAAAACGCTTGCTCACCCCGAGCCACTTGTTTATCAGTCTAATGTTTGTTCTTGTCAGGGACAATCTGTTCCCTCTCTGCAGCAGTCTACACAGTTATTCTTCATCTGGCCCCTGGGCTGTTCTTGGTCAGCTCGTGTCCCCAGACACCTCTCTACTGACCAATGGAGGGATTTAAGTATTTATAGCTGTTAGGTGTAGGCTTCATACAAGCAAATTAGGTAATGGGCTTGTATAGATCACTTCAGGGGAAATCAAATGTTAAGGCATTTAGTAGATGCTGATTGAAGTGAGGGTGTTTTGTGACATCAAACAGAGATTATGAAGACGTCATTATGATGAAGATGATTTTTGGAACAACCAGAGAAGTTCATGGGTTCTGTAATGATACTCTAGCTAAGACTATCTTTTGTGAGACTAGGGAAAAAAATTTAAATCATCATAAAAGTATTTTGCTGAAATCATCTTTACAGAATCCCAGTTGAGGCATCACAAATGGAAGTTGCTTGGAAGCTTCCGGACCAAAAGGAATTTTCCTTTTTTTTCATGTCCATTCACTTGGGATGCGATTTCACACCATTAGCCCCCCCCCCCCCCCCCAACCCACCTCACACCCCCCTTGGACCATAAATATTTCAACCTCTCAATCTATATTCATTATAAAACACATGCCCGATGCAATATGTGGTTGTGAGGACACAAGGCTTTATTTATTCATCTTATTTATTTATATTTCTTTCCTGAGGGCAAGACGTTGGTTTTCTATCCATCTGTGCTGATTGCTGGCTATTACAGAGCACTTAGAGCCTCCCCTGAACCGGGTAGGGGGGAGCAAAATCCTCAAGAGATCCATTCATTTCAGGACTGAGAATTGTGTTTGTTGTGTGTGTTTTTATGGAGAAATAGCAAAGAGTTTATGATAGCGAACACAAATGATCTTAAATGAAAGAGAAAAAACTGTCACAGCTCAGAACAAACACAAGAATCAAATGCACGACTCAGAGACATCGCTAAAAAGATAAAACAGTTCACTTTTATTAACAAGGAATGAAGGCAAAGGCCATGACATGGCGAGCGGCAAAGTCAGTAAGTAAGCAGAGGGTAATAACAGGTAGCAGAAACACAGCAAAAAGAAAAAGGGAGCATTCAACAGGCGGAGTCCAAAAACTGGCAGATGATAGGCAAAGTAGGGAGTTACAGGAAGACTGGAACACTACAGCTGGGGTGGCACAATAGATAATCTCGCTGGGTTCAACAGAAATGGACCAGTGTACTATATATACTAAGGAGCTAATGAGGGAATGGGGAACAGGTTAATAGGTGAGTGGGTCAGCCTGGGACAATCAGGTGCCTGGAAAGGCAGGACGGGCTGGGGTTCTGCAGGGTAGGTGAAAGTGGCAGGGTCAAAAAAGACAAGACAGTTAGTGAAAATGGCAAAGGCAGGCAGAGTACCAATGACTAACTGAATAAGTTCTGCCAAAGAAATATAAAACTTGTGTTTAAACGAATTAAAGTGTTGTAGGTTCATTTTTCATTATTGCTCTTTTTTTAACCTGTCTAGATACTTGCATGCAGGTGTCATACGCAGTCTTTTTGGATGGCAAGAGACCTCACTTACACTAACTTCTGTTTTCAAGAATACAGTAGACATGCAGATTTAACCCTCTTAGGTTTTGCTGGGTCTGTTGGGTTTTGGAATCAACCTAATTTCTGTCTTCAGGACCAATTTCTCTTACATAATACACCGAAAGAAACACACAAGGTGAGAAGATTAAATACAATGAAACAATGTTTCTTGCAGTCATGTAGAAGCCTCTTGCACCTGTCTGTTGGTAGTTTCTGCTACTGATCCCTTGCAAATTTTTCAAGCTCTCTTAAGTTTGCAGGAGTTTAGCAATGGCACATTTCAGCTCTCCAAAGGATTTGAATTTAATTTAGGTCAGGACTCATTGCTGGTCAGTTTAAAACAGTCCATCTTTTCCTTTTCAACTAGTTTTGTAGTGCTGGTGGATGTTTGGTTCAGGTCGTTATCCTGCTGAAAGGCCCAAGACCTTTACCTCAAGCCTGGTTTCTAACACTGTGTAACACATTTCTCCCTAAAATGCCTTTGAAACATTCAGTGCCTCCAGTACCAGAGGCAGCAAAGCAGCCACACAACCTGATAGAACCTCCACCATCTTTTACTATAGGTAGGGTGATCTTTTCTTTATGAACTTCATTTCATCACCAATAAACACACTGAAGCACTGCATCCCCAAAGAGCTCTGCTTTGGTTTCATCTGTCCATAGAACATTATCCTTGAAAGACTGTGGCTCATCTATGAAAGTTTTTGCAAACATCAATCTTGCCTTTTTGTGCCTTTCTTCCACTAGTGGTGTCTTCTTAGCGGTGTATGGTACACGTGTAAACCACCACTCCAGATAACTTGGAATTGGAGGATTATTAGATCCCGTTGTTTCCAGTCCAGACCTCAGTTTTTTTGTCCAGACTCAACTGTATCCATGTGACCCACTGAGATCTTCATGTTGGATGGTTGATCTTCCTGAATTTGACTTGCATAAAATTGTGTAGCCCTTAATTGGATCACATGTGCAACAGGACTAAAACAAAATCTTGCAGGACATGTGGTGTTTAGGGATTTCACTGAAGCTATTTACTCAGCAGCATCCAGTGAGGCTCTAAATGGCAGCAGGCCAGGCTCTGTCTGGTCCCCTGGGTGTTACTGTGTGTCATGTCACTATAGTGGCATGCAGGTCAGCTCTGCTACACGCACAATACATGTTCTGCTCTGCTTAGATCTGGATGACCGCATCCTGTGATACAAGACCATGAAGGTGTGCGTGGGAAGACTGCATGGGCCTTTGTAGTTTAAAGTATATGTGGCCATCTTTGTGTGCCTGTTTGTGCACACGTGTGTTCAGTGTCACAGAAGCAATCTGTCAATTAGTGTGTTAATGGGCTTAAAGCAAAGGAAACATTGATGTAGTAATCTTTATTAATTCTTGGAACATAAATGTAATTTGATATAATTTTTTAATTTCATTTCATAAATAGTGGTGATAAGAATGTGAATTTTCAAAACATTTGGCTTGAATATACAATAAATCTAAGCGGACATTTTGTGACATACTGTCACTGTATTCATTGCTGTTCATCTAACAAATAAATATTCCTCTGTTATTGTCACTTTTAAAAGGATGTGATGTTGCTTAGCTACAGTCACACACTACCATAGTAACATGATTAAAATTACAAGTAAAAGATTCAAATAAAATGCAAGCAGATCGTTACTCATGCTGGTTAGTGCAGGACAGAGAAAGATGGTGGTGATTCACGGAGGGGGAGCAGAAAAAGTTAGAACACTCTGACAACTGTATCTGTTGTTAATGGACCTATATTGACTTTCAGCTTGAAACCACATTGAGTATTCCATGTCTGTACATAGTGGAGCTCATTCTCTGGTGTTAGGGATAAGTGTTGATCCCCCCCACCCACGCTCAAACGCCTCCCCCTAGACTTCCTCTACCTCCTGTCCTCCTCCTTCTCCTCTTTCCTCTGCCTTTATCCCTCCATCTTGCCTATTGATTGGCCAATAATGTGTTTTCAGTGGTAGATTAATGGCACATTATCCTGACAAGGGTGTCTGAAGGGACAGGACGTGAGGGAGGGTGTGAGAAACAATGCTCTTTCATTGATACATAGATTACGTGTGTGTATGATTTTCTGTGTTCGTTTTTTTGAGAGATATAATGAAAAAAATTGCATTTAGATTGTTTTACATAGATTTGATGCAATCTAATGTTAATTTTGGGGTTCTGTCTGTTGTTTTGCCTGAAGCTAAATGAAACTAGTTTATTTTAAGTAATAATTAATTACTTTACATATTGCAGCTGAGGATAAAGAGCCGAAATGTGTGATTGTTAAGTATGATGCGGTGGGTTGTTTTTAGGTGGAAGAAAGTTAAAACTGAACTAACATCAAAACAGGTTTGTCATTTACAAACAATCAAGGATATATACACACACAGCATTGGGGTAAAAAACATTATTCAACAAAGTCATAATAGTTTATAGATGGGCATTTTCACTATTTAAAAATAAACCTGCATGCAGGAAACCTTACATCCTTGCATCACATACTATTTTTTTTTTTTTAACCAACTGCAACCTTTGATGGACATCTGTTAACTCTGGCAGCTAAATGAGGCTATACACAAACTTATAAAGCTCCACGGGTAGAGAGAAATGACCCTTGTGTGTCCAAAAACATCCAATGAAAACAGGGGTTGAACACCAGCACAGAATCCCACTTACACCATTACCATTAGTGGAAAAAAAAATTATATGTCATGCATCTTGTCTGCTGCAATAGTAAAGAGAATCTTTCACTCACTCTGGTTATTATATTTGTAATAACATTTATGAAGAAATCCTGCTCTTTCCTATAAAATTCATCAGACAATGGTTATATGCAATTAAAGTAAACAGACACAAAAAGTGTGTTTTTACAGGGTTTAATCCATATTATTGATCAGTTACACAGAACCATGAAAAGGGACTTTTCCCTGGAAGTATATAAGCATAACAACATTATCCATGCAAAGCCACCAGTCTCCTCCTCTTATCAGCTGTCACTGAGCCCCAAACTGAATTCATGCATGTTCAACACATTAAACACTGTTTAATGAACATATTCATTAAAAAAGCCCTAATCACAGGGCCATAGATGTAGCTGGCTTACCTTAAAACATGTATATATTCCTGCAGGATCAGTGTAAAACCATGCACAGCCATAAATTTCAGAGCTTTGACCAGATCATTGGAGCTATCAGCTAATTTTGCTTTCTAAGCTAACAGGCAGGTTTCCTTGTTGAGATATGAATGTAATTTCCATGATTTGTGCAGTTTTTGGCACAAAAAAAAATTTTCAGGCTGATTTCTTCCTAAGATATCAGTCATTTTGGTTTGTTTTCTAACCCATCTGTGCATGCACATCACTGATGACGTTGCTCGGAAAACCTATGCTAATATGTATTTATCAATATAATGTATTAATGAGGTTATGTGGTCACTGTTTATTTGAAAAATCTGTTATGATTAAATGAATTTATCCAACAATATAGCTTAGGTACGGTATCTCAAACATGTACAGATTTACATTTAGCCATATTAGCAGTCTGGCTGTGTGGTTGGAAGTGTTCAACACGTTGATCCATACTGAAATATTTCAACAACCACAGTATGGATTGGCATGAAATTTGTTACAAATATTCAAAAATGTCCCCAAAGGATGAATTATGAAAATGTCGGTGATCCCCTGACATTTCAATTTATGTAGTTCCAGGATCAGATCAGTATTTTATTATCTGCAAAACTCATGACAAACTCACCAGCATCTGATCTTCTTATTGCTGGTTAGGAAATTTTAGCATGCTAACATAATAAAGTAAAACAGGAGATACATTTAATATTACACCTTCTAAAAACCTACATGTTATCATTGTTACTCTGAGCAAGTTAACAGGCTAAAATAAGAGCACAACTCATAGCACCATTGTGCTTATTCTTCAGGTGTTTTCCCACAAAAAAATGCAATTGGGAGTAGTTCGCATGTAGGAGAATTGTACATAATCATGCAAAGCAGCTAACTAGGAATAGTTTGTACTGAATTGTCAATAAATGCATTCATTTAAATTTATTCAGTTTTACTCTCTTTTGGCTTGCTTTTCGATTCATTTTTGGCCACGGTCCAGTCTAGTTTCATCTTCTCTCATCCCTGCACTCTCTCACCTCTTATCTCTGTCTCCATAGCACTAGCTTTTATCTAATTTCATCCCCTCTTCCATGTTTCAATTTCCTCAAGTAATTTGCATCATGGAGAAGAGGGAGGGGGGGTTGACTAAATTAGCAGATCAATATACCATCAAAGAGTCTTTAAGTGTGACATATACACAGACCTCGTGGCTCAGATTCCTCCCTCTAACTAATAGCCTTGTTGTTTACTTCACAATGTGCTGTGTCATGTAGTTTGGGTCTCAGGTTGCCTTCCAGTGCATCGGGACACCCCCAGGGGAATCCATACACTGGCTTCTCAGAGCCAACTGAAACTGGAGAGAGCATCAGCATATACTGCTCAAAAAATTTTTCTTTGAATTTGCCTTGTTTTATCAGAATGATCAACATAGTTTGGGCATTTCTCTAACTGAGAGCTGATATGAATTTTATCTCAGCGAATAGAGAATGTTTTTTCATTGTATAGATGAATACATCCTAAAAATAAAGTACAAACATCATTGGCCGATACTGCCAAAATTAGCACAATATGAAATCCCCCATGTGAAATATTTTGATGACAAACTTTTTTTGTGCTTTCATTTCCCAGAAACATGTTCAAGGACGGTCTCTCCCATCATCTTGGGCGATGACCTTCGTCAGATGACTGGGGGAGGTCACCAGAGGTTAAAGTAACGGGTGAGCTGAGAGAGGGGCCCCCATCTAGTCATGCAGAAAGGAGCTGCCAGTGAGTTTTACACAGGCATAATACACACACACACACACACGCACTCACACAGAGTCGCTCTCCAACCAACAGTAACGGCATTTCCCTGCTCCTGACCAGCCAGACCTCTGCTATAGAGAGGCGCAGACCCATGCGAAAATACAAACGTGATCGTAGTTTTTCCAACACAAACACACACTCATCAACTGGTTCCCAGCAACCCCTCCTCCCTCTCTTTCTCTCTCCTTGTTACAAACTTTCCTCCTCAATCCCTCTCATTCAGTTATAATCACAGACAGCCGGGCTTCATTGCACAGACTACTGTGATGAGCTATGACAAGGCAAGAGGTGGGAGGCAGGCAGAGTAAGAATGGAAGGAGAAGATGGAGTGACATAATGAAAAGAGCACAGTGGTAGAAACGATTAGCAATTTTCACGAGCACTGCGGTTAATTTGTGCTTTTATATCAGATATATACTAACAAAGATCGAGCTTTGGTGCCTCTAAGACAGTACGATCTTCAATTCATGTCTCCATTAAATACAACTGAAATGTTAGTTATACACAACTTGGCCACACCTCACATCTTGACAGTTGGCTGTCATGTTGGGCAGACAGCCGCCAGGGACTGTGGGCACTGAGGAGTGGTATGACTCTCTCTAGCAGCTCTGAAACACGAGACAGGCTGCTGGACACAACAGGCCTCTTATCTTCAGTGAATAGACACACACACTCACATACATAGTCGGTGTCTCTAGTCACACATATGATGATGCATGCAAATGCCTCAGATTCCTTTACTGTTTGGTGCAGTGGGTCGGTAATGAACAAATAGTGTTCTGGTTTTTGATGTAAAATGCTGTTTATATCAAAAATATGAAGCTATGCCTTTTAAGTTTTGATTTTGCATGGATTATAATTATGTTTACATTATTAAAAATGTAAATGGTAAGTTTTTTGGTAAAGTGCAGTGAGGGTCAAAGGGCAGTACTGATAATTCAACAGATTTTCAGCTAAGTTAACACAGGAAGTGTTTTTTTTTTAGCAGAAAAAAATTACATGAATCTTATGTTCATCCTCTGATAATTAATAACATATAATTCTAGGTCAGACTTTGGTTCAAACCACATATTGGATCCAGTTTGGTTCTTTGCCGTTGACAGATTGTGTTGTCCAAGTCAAGGGTTTTAAGGATGAAACGATTCCCTGCAGGGACTAATAAAATATCAAATCATGATTGTTGGTCTTGGGAAAATCATGAGGTTCCAAACATAGTAACTTTACACAGTGGAGCTTTTCAGACTGATTTAAGACATTTTAGAGGCCAATATGAATCTCTTTAAATTATCACAAGAACTGAAAGAATATCAGTGGATGAAACACCGAATACAAAATATGTGGTGCAGAGGGCCAGACAGTATTTTGCCAGCTCAGTATTTCTCCAAGATGGTTTTGGTTTTCAAAGAGAAACAAAGTAGACTAAATCATATATGTTTGGAATATGATAATATATAGTATATAGTGCATTCAGAAAGTATTCACACCTCTTAACTTTTTTTTCACAATTTGTTAAGTTGTAGCATGGTGTCAAAATCGTTTAAATTAATTTTGTCCCTTATCAATCTTCACTAAATACCCCATAATCACAAATCAAAAACATTAATCTATACATTTTAGAAATATCACATTTACTTAAGTGTTTAGACCCTATGCCCAGTTCGCAGAGATTGCAGCTCTGAATTTTCTTGGGTAGGTCTCTACGAACTTTGCAAAACTGGATTCAGGGATTTTCTACCACCCTTCTCAATGGATCCTCTCAAGCTCTGTCAGGTTGCACTGGGACCATGAGTGAACAGCCATTTTCAGAACTCTCCAGAGATGTTTGATTAGGTTCAAGTCGCTGTTCTAGCTGGGCTAATCGAGTACATTCTCAGATATGTCCCAAAGTCATTCCTGCATTAGCTCTTCACTTAGGGTCATCGTCCGATTGGAAGGTGAATATTCAGTCCAGTCTGAGGTCCTGAACACTCTGGACCAGGTTTTCTTTAAGAATACCTCTGTACTGTGCTCAGCATTCCCCAACCTTGACCAGTGTCCCTGTCTCTGCATGATGCTGCCACCACCATGCTTAGCCATTGGGACGGTATTGGGCAGGTGACATCAAACAGTTCAAACAGTTCAAACTCTCTTTAATCAGACTAGAGAATCTTGTTTGTCGCAGTCTGATTATCCTAAGGTGCTTCTTTGCTAACTCCAAGCAGCTTTCATGAGTCTTTCACTGAGGAGAAGCTTCCCTCTGGTCCATCTGCCATCAAGCTCAGATAGGTGGAGTGCTGCTGTGATGGTTGTCTTTCTGGAAGTTTCTGACATCTCCAAACAGGATCTCTGGAGCTCAGCCAGAGTGACAATTGGGTTCTTGGTCACCATCTCCCTTGTTTTCTCAGTTTGATCTGGTGGCTCTGGTTGTTCTAGACCTCTTTCATTGAAGAATTATGGAGGCCACTTTTCTCTTGGGAACCTTCAGTGCAGCAGAATTTATTTGTAGACTTCCCCAGATTGGTTCCTTGACACATTCCTGTTTCTAAGTTCTGCAGACAGGTCCTTTGGCCTTCTGGCTTGGTCTTTGCTCCAAAATGCATTGTCAGCTGAGATACCTTATATAGACGGTGTGCGTCTCTTTCCAAATCATGTCCAATGAATTTAGTTTACCACAGGTGGACTCCAGGTAAGGTGGAGACACATCTAAAAGATGAACAAGAGAAATGGGAGCCACCTGAGCTGAATATCAACTTTCTTAGCAGAGTGTCTGAATACTTATGCCAGTGTGATAATTCGGTTTTTCCTTTTTTAATACATTTTCAAAAGAATCTAATATTCAGTTTTTGCTTTGTCATTATGGGGTATTTAGTGGATGTTTATGAGGGAGAAAATTAATTTAAATGATTTTAGCGAAAGGCTGCTCCATAACAATGTTAAGAAAATGAAAGGGGTCTGAATACTTTCTGAATGCACTGTAGATACTAAATTAGCAGGTCCAGCAGTTAGAGAAATACATTTAGATTTAGAAATTGAAACTAACTTCTTAGTACATTTTTCTCAGAGCTTTACTGTTATAACAGTTAAAATAAACTGGATCATATCAAGGCATAATTGCTGACTATTTTTCCTCTTTCATACATGTTACTCTTTGTCATATTATTATAAGAGTTAAACATTTCGCATGGCAAATGATATGAAAGACATTTTATAAAAAAAAAAACAACCCAAAACAAACAAAAACAAAAAAGTCAATCCAGAAAGCAGAGAGACCTGTTTCCTTTTGGGGATTAGTTTGGAGTATTCATTCACTAATGGAGTCTGAGATTTATTTCGAAAGTACAAACCCAAATCCTTAGTAATACGCCTGACTTGAAGCTAGTTCAGAAGGAATGAGCCTTGGCTTGGCTTCACAAGAGAAGGAGCACAGCTTTCCAATGTGTACACTGTAAATTATGCTGAGGCTGCTGGTGTATTGGTCTGCGGCTGTGGTACAACAGCAGAGTGGCCACTGTTCAGGAAGAGAGACCGATCTAGATGCTCTATCACACAGAAACTTAGGATCAGACATACCTCACCTCCTGTCTGCATCTGACAGTCGCGTCCTGCATGGACCATGATTAATGTTTTGGTTTTTGAAAAAAGGAACAAAATCAGTCTCGTATTGCTTGTGTAATAGAGACTATTGAGTAGCTTGTATATGACTACGTAAGATATATCGAGATACATCCACACAGAAACTCTGAGGGGGATGAGCCTCACCTCTTGTCTGAATGTGTAACTGCTTACTTTGTAGGTCATGTTGACTCATACATATATATGTGAGGTGGTCTTTCAGATTTCACAGCAATGGATCATTGTTTTTCCAAACGTTTTTAGTTTCTTAAGAAGGAACAGAATTGGTCTCATTACATGTGCAAAATACATACGAAATATGCCGTTATTTTAACTGCAGATAAATAAATTTTGATTTTCATACTGGCTTCCAACATTTTTTTAATACACTTTTTACCAGACTTACTGTTATTATTACAGTTTTTATGGTCTTGTTCCTCGTGCTTAAAATACTCGGCTACCTCTTATACATTTTATCAGCAGTGATAAATTAATGGATATTTCATACAATTTTTACAAACTGATTTGCTCTCAATTTAAAATACCTAAGTATTAAGGCCTAAATTTTTGCAGAAAAAAAATTGGAGGGTGGGCCCATAAACAATTCCGGCCCATTGGATTAACAAGCAGGGTGTCATTTAAAACAGATATACTGTCAGTCTTTTTTCTCTGATTTAAGGTTTTGCACCTTTTTTCATATTATATCTGTTAAAGCGTTCAATCAATAAGCCTTCTCAAATTCTTTAAATGTACTGTATGCTGAAATTACAAAGGTGCTGTCAAAAAGTTTGGATTAACACCTGACTGAACATACATTGTATCCCTCTTATAATCAAAATCATGTATCAATAAACCATTGATGTCTGAAATACAAAGTTCACCTCAAAATACTGAATCAATCCTGTAAAATATTTCTTGAATGAAGATTTTTTAATTACAGTTTTAGTAAATGGTGTAATGAGCCTATAGGCAAATGTGGAATAAAGTAAGAATAATAGGATACTCAGAAAAAAATAGACATGCGTGAAACATTGAATAAAATGTTAATTACATTCATTTAAATACATAGATAATTTCAGTAATTCAAAATTCATTATGATACAGGAAATGCATGCAAATAGCTAGGCTATAGTAATTTCTTTGGTGGCTTTAGGCTGCTGGAAATGCTGTTGTCGATGATGATAATAATAATAATAATAATAGTAATAATAATAATAATAATAGTAACAACAACAATAATAATAATAATAATAATAATAATAATAATAATAATAATAATAATAATGCCATGTAAACAATAAAATGTAGAGACTGATACTTTTTAGGCCTCCCTCAGGCTATCATTAGCTTTACCTGCCATTTTCTACAAATGGCCTTGTGTAGCCCAACTGTAGCAGGTTTAGAGTCAGGCCTATAAAAAAAAACAAACAAAAAAAAAATAACTGAAAGAAAAATAAATAAAACCGTATCAGCTTATTTTTATGTGATATGTTACTACTCCTGTCGTCCTGTCCTGTCGTTATACTCGCAGTCTTCATAAACAGTCAAGGCCGCAGGTCCGGCCCCACCATCTAAAAAACACCTTAAATGCTTCAAACTTGGCAACAGACCACCAAAAGTGTCTCTTTCACGTGGAGAATCATTAAAACCATCATACGTCCCCGTCATACAGGCTGAAGTACTTGCTGGCGTTTGAGAAGCAGAGGTAAGGCGTGCTACTCCCAGGGTACACCACGGGCAGAGGCATGGGCAGCAGGCATCTCCCCAGCAGGTTGCTCTCTTTGTACAAGGCCGGGAGCTGGCCCACCACCACGGGCTTGCCAGTCTCGGGGAAATCGCTAACGGGTCCGTCGATTTCGGTCGAGATTTGCCGTTTCAACTTATTCCTGCGGTTCTGAAACCATATTTTCACCTGGGTCTCAGTCAGCTGGAGGGAGCTGGCGAGGCAGGCGCGCTCTGCGCTGCTCAGATAGCGTTTCATGTCGAAGGTAGACTCCAACTGGAAGATCTGTCTCTTGGAAAAAATAGTGCGCGTTTTCTTTTTCGTTATCATCTTGCTCTTCTTGGCCGGGCTGCCTCCTTTGTGGGCGTCCGTGGCCGCGGTGGTGGAGCTGCTGTCGTCGCAGCTGCTGTCCCCGCTCTCGAAGCGCACCTCCGCCGCCTTCCTCGGGTCTCGGTGGCTGGCGATGACCGATTCCGTTTCCCCGCCGCAGTCTGCGGTCAACTCTGCAACGAAATTACACTTCGTTTAAGCCTCTGTGGCCGAGTCTCCAACCGTGTTACTACACCGACCCGGAGCTCGGATGGCACAGGATGCGAGCCGTGCGTAAAGACGGTCTCTCTACGGCCACACATTCACCAAAACCCTCTTACCGCTTTCGTGGAGCCTGCTGCCCGGGTCCTGCCTCTGCTGGGCTCCGTGCTCCTCGTGGTGGCTCTGGAAACCGTCCTTAGGCATCGCCCTGGCCGAGTCATCCTGCAGCCCGGCGGGGTGACAACTGTCACGGTTCCTCCCGCTTGTCTTGAGGTTGAGTATGTTGTCAATGGTGAATTTCAGAGAGGCGGCGGGTCGACATGGCGCGTCCACTTTGTTCATATTCTCCAAGGGGTAAGTCCTCTTTTGTTTACTTCCGCGACTCTGCTCACCGCTACCTCTAAACCTGGACGTTAATCTCACCACTAACGTCTCGATGCTCCACGAACCATAGCAGCAGCCGCTGAGCAGACACTACTGGGCTGGCGATGCTCTGCCTGCACCGCTACTGCACACACCGGATGGAGCGCGCTGCGTCCTCGCCGATTGGTCCGGAGGAGCGTGCGGTGCGGGCCAATAACAGCGGGGAGGTGGGAGGAGGAGGGAGGGCAGGGGAGTGTTGCCGTGCCCTCCCTCTCCTCCACTCGCCCCCACTCACCTCTCGCTCCCCCCTCATTCTCATGCATCTGCTGCTGGGAGCAGGAGCCCTGCAGGGAACCCTAAGGAAATCGGAGAATAGTTTAATTTTACAATGCATATGCAGCGTGCGCGCTGCGAGACCGTGTGCAGCTGATGGCGGTTTGGATCCTAGTCTCCTCTGCCTGTTTATCCGTCTCGCAGTTTCTTAATCAGTACCAGAGTCGGGGATCCTGAACTTTAAAAGGTTTTTCAAGTCATTTGTAAAATGAAGGTGTCGTGGGTTGTTATTGCAGCCGTTGCACTGTGTGTATCAGTGTAATTTTTGCGCAAGATCTCACATAAAATCACATATAATTTTTTTTCCCATTGAGTTAAGTGTCCTGCTTATTTTGTAGCTAAAGAGATTCGTTTATGCGTAAAAAAACAAATGAATTATAGCCACCCATAATAGTTGCGTTTTAAAATTTGTATTACACCAATTTTTTTATTGTAACTTCAAATCCACGCATACCGTAGATTTTTTAAGACCGTGCAAAATATGAGGCTTCAAAGTTTTAGATCGCAGTCTTACCTTTTTCTGATGAAGCTTTGCCCCATTGTCCCATTATCTTGTTTTGTTTTGGGGTTTTTTTCTGAGCTTCTGTATATTTACCCTTTTTTTGTGTGCGTGATGCTATGTAGCCTTTTTTTATCCACAACATCAAGTTTTATGGAAACTCGGAATCTTGAATGAAAAAAGTTCATGCATTGGGGACGAGCTAAAATTTATAAACAACGCGCTATCACCCTATTTAATATGATAAATACTTTTTGAAAATTATCGTGCAAAGAAACAATTTGCTGACTGGTGGACATTAGTTAAATAACGTCTGCAGACCGCTGGTTAAATGGATTAGAATAGCAATTGCGCATTTGTAGCTCTAAATAAAATCATTGCTAAATATTATAAATATATACAACATAAAATATTTTACGTCCTTCCATGGATAACTTTATGAACTATACAGCTGCTCGGTTGTACATCAATGCTGAAGAGAGGGGCTACTTCTTACACTGTCCCACCTGTAGCAACAGTGTATGATAGCTTTGGTTCCTCTTCTCAGTTTTGTCCTCTGGTTGTGACACAGATCAAATGGACTCATTCCATTCTCCTCTATTAAATATGAAGTCATGATGCGAGTGTTTATAAACAACAGAAAAAACAGACAAAAATTGTGCTTGTTTTTTTATTTATTTTATTTATCTGTTATGTGAAAAAAAGTGACAAAGTTGGAAAAATGTGTGGTTTTAAATATAAAAGTTTGCAAAAATATGTGTGTACTCAAACATACAATACATGAACACCTTCGGCCTCCGTTGCCCCCGGCCTCGTAACACTTGACTGTTATTATAGTCTATACAGAGACAGGATCAGAGACTGTCGTAGAAGCTTATGAACAGAAATATAGGGATGATTCATGAGTTTGTCATAATCACGGTCTCTGCGGCTCTTTGGATGCAGTCAACAGTTTTCTGCGGCGCTGTGGGTTATTGCACGATTCGGTATTCACAGGGTGAATTAACGTTTACGAAAAGTTTGAAGTATCAGCCTCGGACAGTCTTTACACCAGGCCGGTCATCTGCGATCTCAACATGCTCATGGAGTGAGCGAACGAGGAGAGAGGGTAGCTGATGGAGCTGGAGAAGCCCGCGACGGGTGGAGAAACGGGATGTCCGGTCAAGTTGAAACCCAGCCCTGTGGTGGTCGCGGGGCCCTCGTGGTACAAGATGGGGACCCTGACAATCCGCTGGGTCGAGTTCGGGATATGAGCAGCCTCCAGATCCGCCGCCAGCTGTCTCTTCCATTTATTCCTCCGGTTCTGAAACCAGATTTTGACCTGAGTCTCCGTCAGGTGGAGAGACGCCGCCAGCCCCGCTCTCTCCGAGCTGCTCAGATACCGTTTCACATCAAAAGTGGACTCCAGCTGAAACACCTGACTGCGGCTGAACACGGTCCGGGTCTTCTTCTTCCGGGTGGAGCTCGGGTCTTGCTCCGACCGTGCGTCAAAAGCGTGCTGCGCGTCCTCGTTGTCGTCAGTCAGGTTGCTGTCCCCGGTTTTCCGCTCGGTCTCGTCGCTGACCTCCGTCATCGGCTCGGACACGGCGGGTGAGCCTCTGTCGCTGGTCGTTATGGAGCCGCAGTGGTCCTCTGACCCTGTGATATCCCTGGGACCTGACATCAATGGACACATCAATGAGTTAAAAATAAGAGAGAGAGAGAAAAATCTTATATTTCCCACATAGTCTAATTTCTTGGTCCAGATTCCCGATACAGTACTGTCCTTAAAAACAAAAAAAAACTTTTTCCCATCTATCTCATTGTGTTGAAGCATGAATAATTCGGCCCGGAGGAATTAAGAAATTAAAAAAAAAATGTTGCACCTCTAGAAAATTACTGAAATAAGTTTGAAGAGATAAGACTTTGCGTAAATAACGTTTTCACACACTTAAAGTATTGTATGTTTTAAAATTGACTCGGATTTACAAACTATTTAAAATAGTCTTATATTTTGCATTCCATCCATTGCCGGAGAGGTGCGACGCGCATGGCCAAAGTTAACATGTTTTCATTGGATAACACATTATCCATGGGGAAGTTTTGTCAGACCAGATTATGATACAGATACGAGCCCAATGAATAGAGAATAATCCATAGGAAATCCAACATAGTGCAGCAGTTTATATCCCAATGATAACATACTACAAGTTATTGCCGACTTACTTTGTGGGCATCTATGTTGACCAGAGCTTCAATCACTTGTGAACACAACTATGATTATATTAGAATTTAAAAAAAATCAATGTACAAACTTAAGGGAGGAGCACTTTGTTTCCATGTGAAGGTATGTGATTAGCACAAATGGCGCTAGATGTGCGTAAAAGCGTCACGTTGACGTACAGTGCTACGGCTCCTCTGTTTTTAGGCTGTATTAATATTTATCATGGGCATCTCTGCGTAGTCTTAGGATTGGGTTATGGATAACAAACAACAATGAAATGTCCCCTGCTTTTATGCGGTGGCGTGATCAGAAAGCATGAAATGTTGCATCTGTTTTACAGATCGATGCGATGGAGAATAGAAGAACCACAGCTACAAGAATCAAGGCTCCACACTCGACTCGTCCCGAGTCTGTCGGTTGGACTCACGAGCTGCGATAGCTGTGCTGGTATTGTTTTCACCTTTTTGTGTTTATGTGTGTGTGTGTGTGTGTGTGTGTGTCATCATGACAAACATGGATACACCAACTGCAGCGAGAAGTACCACAGAGGCGGTCTTGAGGACTTTGGCAGGTGTCTGGCTGTGTCTGTTTATCTGTCCGTGGACAGGTTTTGTCACCGTGATGGCGTCACCACTGTGCAAGATAAGGTGACGAAACTTTACAGGTGTGTAGCTGTGATCGAAATGAAGGCCGAGTTCTGAGATGGGTGTGGTTCGACTCCTGAGTACTGAACTTCGACATGGTGACAGGCGTCGCGGCTGGTGTGATCTCTTCGCGAGGTGGCCTTTAGTCTAATGAAGCGCGACGTAGCATGCGATTTGCCTGCTTTGCATTTGAGCTACAGATGCTTCTAATAGAGACGCCTTAATGATTTTTACACCGATAAATAAACGACCTCGCGGTTATCTACTGATACCGAACAAGTCCTGACGCATGCTGGTAAATAAAAGCTGCACAAATGTGATCTAGAACCGGGAACTATAAGAAAAGGGTGATCATCATGAAATTATTCTGATGCACCCTGAATTTTGCAGTTATTTTTGTATCGACTAATAGAAGACAATAGTGCGTCATTAAAATTGTGGTAATATGGATAAACCGGTCTCTCACGTCTCTTCTAACAGTACCGGCGATAGCCGCGGCAAACTATCCTGCGTTGTGTGTAATCGGTAGCACAGAGGCTCAGTTTATTGCACGACCTGTTTTGCGCCTAAGGGAAATAAATATATATTTCCGGAGCACATGAAAGCAATACTCACTGTGCGGTGTTTCCAAAGCTCTGAAGTTCAGGGCAGCCCCCCCGCGGTACCATTGCAACGGTAAGTCTCTGTGCGGGGACCAGGCTGTGGAGCCGGTGCCGTGGGGCGCTGGGGCGCCCGCGTCGCCGTGATGTGAGCTCGGGACCCGGCCAGTAGAGACCGTCTCCACACCAGCTCCCCCTCGGCCGCTGCGTGACAAAGTCCCCTGCGCGCTCCGCTCCTTGCCCAGTAGGTTCTCGATAAAAAACGACGACGCCCTCGACGAGGTGGGAGCCCGGGTCTCGGTCAGCTTCTCCTGCATGTTTCCCCCGATCTCACGGTGCCTTTTCACTGAAGTCGAGCGTGTCCTGTCTCGATCGTGCGTCAAGTTGAACGAAAGTCCGAGCAGTCATTTCAAGCCTCGCTGCCGCTGGGCTGCGATCAGATGAGGAGTCATGGCAGAGACGGGACGGGGATCTCCTCGGTGCCAGCGGGAGGAGAGGGAGACAGGGAGACAGAGAGACAGGGAGACGGAAGCAGGAGTACAGTGAAACGTCAAGTCGAACGCCTGACGAGCCGAGGGTATCCAGCGATTGGACGAGCACAATAGCAAATGGGGTTTTCCAGGGAAAGGAGACCGTCTCTCTGCGTCAGCCGCCGTGTGTGTGTGTGTGTGTGTGTGTGTGTTTTCACGTGCGGGGCCGTCCCCTCGAGGCCAAGCAGCCAGGAGAAAACCTCTGTTCGTGGTAAAGCACTCTTTATTTGGGTCAATTAGAGTGCAAATCAAAATAAAGATCCGCCAGGGCAGCAGCCATTCCCGGGGTCGACCCCCCGTCCACTCTGACATGGGAAGCGCCTACAGTCAGCTATTAAACTGGCAGGGAACGACAGTATGGGGCCTGTCAGCTTTAAGGGTGTGTGTGTGTGTGTGTGTGTGTGCCGATGTAGTCTGTGTTACCATTTTGATCCCATTATATTGATAAAATAAAAACCAAGGCAACCCGTGTTTTCCTCATCCCAGAGGCGTGCGAGGGCATTATACAAAGTGTTGATAATATGTGACACCGTGTGGAACACGCTGGCGTATCAGTCTTTACTATATGTACAATAGGCCTATGTAACAGTATTGCGGTGGTTCAGAGTAGCATGATGTTAATGACCTCAGAGTTATGAGGTTTGAACACGTGCCCACTGAAGCATGTGAAACGCTGCGTCTTGGAAATGCGGCTTCTGTTAAAGGTTATCCAAACTTTGCGTAATGGCTCTGATTCTCCTGATAACAGGCTTGTTTATGTGTAGCTTCTGCTTCTGGTTTAATCAGGTCGAACTAAACACATTCTCCTTTATTTTAAGGCTTAGTTGAGCTGTTGATTTTTTTTTTTTGGGGGGGGGGCATTTGTCTGTACAGTTAAGCTGTTTCAGCCCATGGCCCTGCGCAAAAAAATAATTTTAGTGCAAAAACAGCAGAGGAACAGATGTGTCTTTTAAGCCGTCTTCGTCTTTTTCCATTTTCCCCTAAAATGATAATTATAAACTTGACATTTCCATCTGACTTCGAGCAACAGGCCCGTGGTTCCTCGGAAAAATCTCCATAAAACATCAAATACAATCTTTAAAAAGTAGTCCAAGTAGACATAAAGACCCAAATCTAACTTAAGTAAAGTAACCTAATCCCCTGTCTGTTTCTCTACCGAGGCTCCAGCTTCACTGACCTTAGAGTGGATTTTTACATGAAAGTTGCTGATGTTGTGGTAGGGCTGGTTTTACTTATAGCTCACTGTGCACACACCAAAAAGTGAAGTGACTGAAAGTAGTACGTTTGCACCGACTGCACCGTTCATCGCACGGATTAAGATAAACTTATCACTATTAGATCATCAGAAACATTTAAATGAGTGCTGACGGGTGTCTTTACCCTTTTCGTTGAAATGGCAAGACATTTGAGCTTTTTATTTCCCTCAATGGAGTCAGCGGCGCTGACCTTTTAACTCCAGCTCCCCTCCCCTCTCTCCCCCTTTCCCCCTCTCTCTCGCTCGCTCTCTCTCTCTCTCTCCTCCCTCCCTCCCTCCCTCTATCCCTAGGGCTAGACGTACCCTTTGACAGAGGATCAGCGGTAATGTTGCTCTTCAACCTAACACTCAGGGCAGACAACAGTAACATGAGCCCTGTGTTGAAGAGCTGAGTCTTGCACCTGTCTTGTAATATCCCGCTCAATAAAAGACTTCATAGCACGTTTGTTGTTGCACCTTTAATTCGGCTTGTTTCTCGTTGTCTTCATCGTGAGGCCAAAAACTTCCCTCCCTATTAGATGACCAGCTTCAGCTCCATCAGCTAAGAGATTTATCCAAAGTAATTTTTATGCATTATTTATTTTTTACTTACCATTTAATATAGCACTTTAATGAGTTGTGGAGAAAAAAGGTCAACAGTACTGGGTCTGTAATAAACAGTCCATATACTGGAAAAGACTTAGTGGTTCTGTCTTTATGTTTTTATAACTAATAAAGTTAAGTACTTCATACAAATAGCTCATTCAAACAAATATAATAAATGTGAAAAGAGGACAATTAGAATAAAGCCCCTTGCTCTTAAATGCACAATAGCCAAATCAAAAAGTCTCTTTGAGAGTGTACCTGTTATAATTTTTTTTCATAGAAGCAAATAATTTGACAGCTTCTCAATGTGTTCATATTTCTTCAGGTGTTTTGTGTTGTTACAACTTAAAGGTTTTCTGATTTATCATGTGTTTTTGTTTCTACAATTTTTCCCTTTGTAATGCAGCTGGTCTGATTTAAAAAAAAAAAAAAAAATTCTTTGAGGCAAAATAATGGATTTTCAGGCACGACCTGGAATCACATGAAAATGTGTGTGTTAGTTGTGGGCACAGAGTTGTTGCAGTTAGTACAGTGATATCAAATTATGCTGAGATATTGTGGACTTCAGCAAACATCAGAACCTGCTGCTGCATCTCTCTATCTTCACAACCATCATCACCCTCTGTTATACAATTTAATCCTCCCAACCAACTCTCTAAACATAAGCCTGTATATAGGTGTGTGTTTTATGTATTTCCGTAAATGTGGTTCTTTAGATGTGATGCGTCTGTGTGTGTCAAAACCCCACATTAGATCAGGTTTCTCTGTGTACACCAGGCCGTCTGAACGATGTGGCATCCCGGCTGGCGCCCCCTGCTCTGGTGGCCGACGGCCCAGACCCAGAGGCCCCGCTCTCACTTTTCTCCATACCTCCTCTCTCCTCTGTCTCATCCTCCTCTGATCCTTATCCAGCCTGGCGTGCCCTTTGCTTTATATGGCCTGCTGGCCTGCTCCACAGCCACAGCCCCCTCCATGCCACCTCAGCTCTGAAATACAGCTACACACCACAGAATCATATCATCAGCATGTGCTCCAGGAGACAGCTGCATCAAATTGAGCATGTTTCTCCAGTTGGCGGTGGTGAGTGTTTTCCGACCCTCAATGCTGCCAGGCCTGTAAGCAGCTAAACACAGTGTTACAGTTTGTATTATTATCATCCAAGACAAAACAGAGGTCCGCTGTGAGATGGCAGTGAGACTAAATTTCATGGTTTTTGGAGTCAAATTGACTGTGCATAACGTACATTATATGCTTTGGAAATCTTAAACAGACTAATGTAAAACATTTTCCAGTACTCTTGTTGGCAGCCACAGTCGATTCCATTTTGTTCTGTTCAGAGGTACAGATGAACTTTTATTTAAAAAGTGAACAGAATTAGACATAAAAGGGGAGAAAATCTTTCTTTATGGATTCTTATTTCAAGGCTCTATATTTAATTTCTATATACAGTGTTTTATTTGACATACATGCTTACTTCAAATAACGCAGATATTTTTTGATAAATATTAACCAGTTCCTCTCCAGTCTCCTGTTTTTTTTTAAATTTTGAAATTACTCCTTCAAGTGTGATTTTAATGGCCATGGGGTCTACTGCTCTCAGTAGTAGTTTACAGTCAATGAAAGTGTAGAGGGTTTGACCTAGTTCATGACACTGGAGGCAGTGAGACAGACAGGCAGGCAGAGACAGGAAGGCATGTGTGTCCTCTGGGGCATTTCACAGCTCTCTTTACATTGAGAGGTCTTCATAGTGACTCAGTGAAGTATAGTGACCTCAACTGACTTGTATCTGAGGCCAGGTCAGCATGCACAAACTCACACACGTATGAATATAAACATACAGTAAATACATAGGCATCATATACCGTTGTCATTGGGAAGAGTCACATAGACATGGAAGATTGTCTCTGGTTTATCGGGGGCCCTCTAATGGTTAATAGGGTACAATGCATCTTAGGTTTCATACACTACGTAGTATATTTCCATTAGTTATCCGTCATCAGAGCAGTTCATGCAGAAACCACCTTGCATCATGCTGGTTAGAAAGAAGCCAAACCACCCTCTTGCTGTAATTTCATAATCTGTTAAAACCCTCGGCTAATATTCTGCTGGAAACAACTGCCTGCTGGAAGTTGAGCAAATCCTGAAGGTGCCGAGCTGATGGGTTCACTAGTTCAGAACTGTAATAAAAACAAATTGGATTCTCAGTCTCTGTGTAAACCCACAAAATTGCGATTTTTCCACTTCTAGTATTTAATATGTTTGCCTGTTTAATAGTAAAATAGACAATGTAGAATAGTGAATCATGTCTTCTCCCTATTCAAGATCTTGCCAAATCTCCATTTAACTGTTCAGAATTCTAACAAAAAGTCATGACATACCTACTTTCCTGAACTGGCAAGCCAGCTTAGCCTCACTGTGCTAGCTCTGGCATTAATAATTCACTGTACATAATAAGTTGATGCAGCAGAGTTTGTTCTCATTGATAGTCTTAGCCGAGGTGAGCATTCTTGGCCAGACTTTGTGACGCCAGCACACCAGCATAAAGTGGGCTTTAATTGTCCATAATCTCTGGCGTTCTCTTTCCTCTCAGTGCAAGTCAACGGCATATAGTCTACGAATGCCAGACCGTAGCGAGGCATTTTTAGCTCCATATCAGTGTGAGCCTCACAACAAGAAATTCTTGGAGGAGATTTAAGGCTCTGCACTCAAAGGACTTCAGGGTTTTGGGGTTTTTATACCCACTTATACTGTAGTTGGATTTTCAAGTCAGCACATTCATCTTTGTATCCGATAGCTGATGAGAGCTTTCCCCCTCAGACTTATTGTTTTCCTTCTTAAGAGTAACTCAATTATTGTTGTAAATGTATTTCTAATAAAGAAACAACAACATAATGTCTGTCTTATTGAGAGAATACTAGTACTTCTTATCTTGCACACCCGTTTGCTCTGTCTATGGTATGAATGTTTATCTTTTTCATTATTAAGAATTCATTCAGAGTCTGCTGTAACCTAGTTTCATGATTATTCTGCCTCATGTATTTGTGTCAGTTGGCCATTCTTTTGAAGAGTACTATTTATTTTACATATGGTAGAATACGTATCTAATCCTTAGCAGCCTTCATGTGGGATACTGTTTCTTTAAAGTCCCTAAATTGAAGTGTCAGAACATTTTTATGTCCAGTCAAGTGTTTCAGATTCTAGGGTTTTAAACACAGGATCTTTTATTCAACACAGATTGGATTTCATAGAAAGTAAGTAGCATTAATACATAATGTCAAATTACATCCAAATAGTTTTTATGGGAACGAAAATTTTAATTATATTTAAGCTGAGCAACTCTACCTGACTGTGCTCTGGATTTGTACATTTAAGGAATCTATCATCTGTATTTGTTTTTTTTGTGATTTTTGCAGTGTCTGCCAAAACTGATCAAACATTTGAAAATTAAGCTACAGACAATTGCATATCAGGTTTATAAAACCAAATGTTAAGATTCGGGGCTACTAGTGGCAAAATGTGTGTAAGATAAGACAGACTCATCTAGAAATTAACAATATTATTTACCATTTTTTGTATAATGTCTGCTTACTCTGTTAGTAAAGGGAAGTTGAACCAAACATTCAAACAGGCCATGTGTGTATATATATATATATATATATATATATATATATATATATATATATATACATTTATATATATTTATATATTTATACTTATATATATTTATGCCAGTGGGGCTTCCGTTCCTGGTTAAAACTGGAGACCACCTCTACCAGATTCTCCACTTTAAAGGCCTTACGTGTCTGGAGGATTTCTAACGGGAATGTCCGTTTGTTTAACCTCTTCACGGTACGTTAACCCCTGTCAGGACGTACTCGTCAGCCCAGCACAAAGGGGCTGAAAAGCGGGGACCTTTCTCCCTCGGATGACCCCGTGCTCATATCCAAGCCTGCTTTCTTGCGCCAAAGTCCTTCGAAAGCTGTCCGTCTCGAAAGAGTACCTGAAAATCCGGGAAACAGGGTCCGGCGATACGATAGAAACAGACTGCTTGGCCATTAAAAAAAATATATCACTTGCTCTAAAAGTCACTGATTAACACATATATCAAAAGAGGTCACTGTCAATGAACTTCAAGTACCGAAGTCACTTTTCTCATTATAGTTTTAAGGCACTTTTCGTTAGGGAACATAAATCTCCTACCGACATAACATGAGTTATCGAAAGCTAAATTTTGCTTTATGGCTTAAAAGAGATTTGGAGAATTTCCCCTCTCAGCCCTGTGGAACCTGTAGAACGGTTCCTTTGTATTTTCTTTTTCTTTTCTTTTCTTTTTGAAGGGGGGGGGGGTCTTCGCAGGGGAACACGTTAATGCCTTTAAGGCAGGTGTAATATATCTTTATAATTTCTCACTGTAGTTGAAAACACGTGGCTGCGGGACTTGCTGACCTTCGGTAATAAGCTTATGGCAAATAGATCCGTGTGCGTAAAAGGCCAGGACCCGCTCGGCGTTCAGTACAGAACCAGAATCAGGTTTTGAAATGAGGAATCTGGTCATGTGGCAAATAAAAGAGAGATCTGTAGCTGAACCGGGCTATTAAGTGTTCGGTTCCACTTGTACGTGGCACAAGTCCAAGGACAGACAAATCCGTCGTGGACGTCTGATGGATGAAGTTCACGAGTGTAGACAAAATAATGAATACATTTTCTCAAAGGGAATTTGAGCACGGTAACTACTTTCTGGATACGTTGTGGATAATCCGAATTTGTCCGTTGCCCGTTGATGCTTTGGAGACGTTCAAACTCAACTCACGACACCTACAACTCCTTTTAAAGTCGCAAAATATCGAAAATAAAGGGCCACAGTAAGTGTGAATATGAGTTGGAGTCTCTTTACATGAGGTATTTACAGTAGGTACAGTAACTTTATCCTCGTTTGAGCGAACGTAATTTACCAGGCTATCACGTTGCGGTTTAAGAATAATCCACGGAAAAGAACAAACGATTGGTGTTAGCCTACATATTTCCCAACATAAATGACCTTGTGTTAGCCACCAGTCACTCATTGGGAATCAGATTATCTGCATATTAGAGTTTATCACAATTATGAATCTCATTTAATTTGCGCCATAATGGAAAATCAAATCCATCAAGGCAAATCATGTGAGTTTTTCCCCTTCGGTCAGTTTGTGTTGAAGCCTGTTTATTCAGCCTCACGCCCCCAAGCTGCATTTCAGCTGGTGGTTTGTTCAACAACTGTTTTTTTAAGCCTCTCTCTCTCTCTCTCACACACACACACACACACACACACACACACACACTCACACACACTCACACACACACACGGTCAGATGAGCGCCTATGATCGCGTGAGAAAGAGGAGGATGGCACGAGAAGAAGCTCACACAGAGAAGGGTGCGAGGTCGAGCGCGCGAGCTACAGGCCCGCTCCGCGCGCTCTCCCTCTCTCTCTCTCTCTCTCTCTCTGAGCTCGAGCGGAGGAAATGAGGAAGATGGAGCAGGTTGCTGGTCCGTTGTCACCCCGCTCAAATGAGGCCAGTGATCAGAGAGAGCTGTGGTCCGCCGTCGGTGTCCCGCCGTCGGCGTCCCGCCGTCGGACACCTCATACTCAGGTAAATTAAAAGCCCAGCGACGCGTCACGGCCCTTTGGCTGGAGGTTGCTCTCACACCTGGGCTGGTTATCAAAGAGTTAATTCTGCTCGTTCAGTCCATTGTAAATCTTTGAGATATCGGTTTGCATTATACCAGCCACTCTGATAGAAGTTTTTTTTTCTGACAAAATAATGGGAACTGTTTTAAATAATTTTCAGTACTTATTTCTGTTTTCTTTTCTCCTTTTGTCCACGCACAAGTACACATAAATTAGATGTCATAGCTGTTTGAATGATTTTTATTTTTACCCGACAACAACGGTAATAATACTCTCAAATAACCAAATGACTTGTGCAAAGGGCAGAATTAAAATAACCGGAATGATACACAAGCTAGTTTTAGTTCCATCTGTCTTTTTTTTTTTTTTTTGGTTAAATAGGGAAACTATATATCATCATATAAGGCAGTGTAGTCTTGGTAAGGCAAATGTCTTCGAAATAATTAATACCAAGTTTTGTGTAATGTAAAAAAAATAAATATTTTCAACAGTGATGCATCAGTGCTCTCCTCTCGTTTCACACAAATACTCTCAGTTCTTTATGTTGTTATTTCAGTTTGACTTGGCTAAATTTTTATTTCAGTTGTTTAACTTTTGCTGCTTACACTGTGAAGGAGTGAGAAGAAATAAGCAAAAAAACAAAACTAAACAGTGGAAGAAGCTCTTAACTTCAACAGCTTCACTCCGGATTTGGTGTGTTTGATGTACAGTGTGAACATGATGTGAACATTTCTACCCTACCCCCAAGCAAAAAGGACTATTGTCATTTCAGCATTTGACATGTTTCAGTTGTTGCATTAAATTGAGATAGTGTCTAAAGGGCCTTTTTTTCATAATGTCACAAAATTGTTCCTTTTTAAAAAATGTATTTCTGTGGTAAAATCAGTGAGGCAAAGGAAACGCCAACCATCTAACAAGTTGAGTTTTTGTCAATTTTGTTCTGCTTTTTTTTACAAGCTTTTTTTTTTTACAATCACTTCTCAAAAACCACTGCAAAATCTGAAAGCTAGCACAGGGCTAAGAGAGCCTTTACAAACAAAAACAACTCAACATTAAACACAAACAGTAAGAATGCATACAGATGGCCTAAGCAAAAACAACATGCATACAATAGAAACTACAAACTATACAGTACACCTATATTTCTCTGGTGAAGTTTAATGATATGAATGAGATAAGAAAAACAACTACAAGTGAAAAGTGACTTCGGAGAAACTTTGACACAAGCAAAAAATAAAACAAATTAAATAAGATAAATAAATACAAACTAATTTATTGTTAAGACAATAAAATCTTCAAGTTAACTTGTTTTATGTTTTAAGTACAACATGTAGGCCAAGAAAAAATCATAATATCCGTGTTATTATTAAGTTACTTTTTCCATATAAATTGAGATTCAATATTTATTAAATAGGTATTGAATAAAGACTTACTTCCAATAGAAATTTGAGATTACAGTGTATCTCCTGTATGAACAGTGAATGAGTTAACAACAACAAAATCTACCAGAAGGGGAAAAATTAAGGCTTTGCTTTTACCCTCTTTGTCCTTTTGAAAGATCTTATGAGATATGCTTTGCTCGTAGCTAATAAGAGAACAACATTATGACAAAATTATTATTAACTAGCATCCCTTTTCTAACCTATTATATATTAGATATGGCATAGTCCAGAAAACCCTGAGGTGCAGAAAGGGTAAAAAAAAAAAAACAGATGTTGTCAGATGTTGGGTCTCAGATGTTTAGAAAGGGGTAAATGCAGCAGAGACTAGAGGAGGAGAGAGGTGGAGAGGAAGAAACTGAGGGGGAGGAGGGTCCAGCTAAAAGTGAAGTAAAGGCTGGGCAGCTAACCTAACCTGAAGCGACATAAAATAGTATGTGTGTGTACGTGTGGATGGGGGGTTTAGTGCACGTGTGTGCATGTGTGTTAGAGAGACGACAGGCTGCACTCTGTTTTCTTCAGTCTTGTCACGCAACACTCCTCGAAGCCCCGCCCTCCTTCCACTACTATATTCACTGAGAGTGTGTGTGTGCGCGCGTGAGGAGTCCTTCTGACCTACCATCCAACATACACACACACATCAGAGAAATGGCCTATTTTCAATGACTCTCAGGCTAAAGTGATTAGGGTACAGTCTCCATACTCGTAGCGGTATGGAGTTAAAGCATGTTTTGGCCCTTCAATGTGCTCTCAATGAATTAGTGAACACAGGGATCACTTTAATCTGGCCCTCCCCCTCCTGGGATAAGTCGTCCATGTGGGCACACAATACCATTGATGCAAGATACGATGCCCCTAATCTGTATTACAATCTAATGGGGGTATTGCAGCATGGATCAGCGGGGAGATATTAAATAACAGGACACTGAACTCTACGGGGCCGTGCAAGTCTGACTGAGTGTCAGCGGTGAAAAGGCATCTCGCCTTGCTGATACAACACAGGGAGCAATTCTTAAGAAACCACGACCGTTTTTGTTTGTGAATCGTTGATTCCATACATGAAATTTTAGACAAAAGTGGTGAAGATAAATCTGTGGTTTATACATAGATTTGTTATCCTTTACCTCTGTTAATGGAAAAGGCCATCATTTCAGAAGAGGCAAACTCTGTTCAAGACGCTAAATAAAGTCGAGTTGACTTTCACTCAGTACTTCTGGAAAAGCCAGGGTGACTTTTTTTTCTAACTGAAGAAATATTTTGCTGGTACAGTCTCATTAGTTGCCTTTAGTTGTTTTTGTTGTTCTAGGTTTGTTTTTTCCCCTGTTCATAGAGAGAAATTATTGTAAGCTAAGAGAACACAGAAAAAAGTATTTCATGAAGTTTGCATAATTGTCTTTTGTAGTGATATTACTGCAGGTACTGTTCTAATATTCTGATACTGCAGTTTGAGGTTCCCTTTATAGTATGCAGTTGAGAAACAAAATCAAATCAGTTAATCACACACACACACACACACACACACACACACACACACACACACACAAAGATAACTTAGTTTAGTTTAGAACAGTTTGGTCAAAAGTGACATCCTCTAAAAGATGTTGTTTTGACTCAACATGTATTTGACCAGCATTTTGGTCATCTAATATATGACAATATAAATAAACATAATATAAATTATTAAATTAATATAAATTTTGTTAATTAAATGTGTATAAATTCCATCTTGATTTATTTACCTCTCACCTCTTGAGTTGCTTGTATTTTGCCCGTGATGCAAGATTTCCTCACACTTCCATAAGATCATACAGTACATTTCCCAGGATAACGAGGAGTGTATTCTGCACGTTTTATGTATGTGTATGTGTGTACATGTGTGTGAGAGCCATGATTAGATACATGGAAGCCTACTGCAGAGCTCTGCCCAGAGTGTTCTGGCTAATGATTGGATGAATCCACGCAGTCCTTGCTCTCTCCACAGGTCCCTGGCCTTTGTCAAGACCGATACTGTCAGGAAACGTTTGCACACTAGTCAAACATGCACAAACATACACACCTTACACACCTTACACACCTTACACACCTTACACACCTTACACCACTTACACACAAACATACACTGACACAGTCACGGACACGCACACACGCACACACACACATGCACTGAACCCACACTCTTGAGTGTGACCATGCTTCAATGAAAGTATTTGAATTCTGTTTGTGTGATGTAAAAGCCCAAAGACTTTATTATAAAAATACCAATTAATGAAGAGAAAAGTGTTGCACTTATTTAATTTTTTCCTTTTGCCCTTTTATATTAATGGCATGACTTACACACGCACACTCAGGTATGAACACAACGACATAAGCATCACAAGGTGGCAGCAAAGTACACGTTTTCATCAGGTGGTTCTGCAGCTGATACATACCTAGATTTATCTTCACAGCTTTTCACTCATCACCTTCTATAATAATGTCATGCAAGCTATTTCTCCTACAGTGAACAGAAATTAAATGATAATGTGTCCAAACATATACTCCTTTAAAGTGAAACAACCAATTTTATCTCTGAGCACTGCTCTCATTTCTCTGCTGGATGATGATTTTGTTAAATTAATACAGACTACATTCTGGTTTGTTGTAATTCTTATTGATTCTGGTATTTTTTATTGGAAAAAAAAGTGTACATCTAAACTTTACATTTTATTAGCAGCATATGAGTTTAACCATTAGATGGCACTAGAGTCAAACTAATGCAGCCTCGAGCAAAACCTGCTGCCCCTTAGGATTCTTCTCAGTGGTTGACATGGCAACAGCAATGCTTTTCTTCTCCTACTGAGGGATTTTACTTTTCAAGGTCCATCGCTCTACGCTGAAACCTGTTTGGGGAAGCTAAGAGAAACACAGAGAAAATAACTCCCCGTTCTCACTTAAATTGAGCACAGCTGCAACGGATCACTGAACTGAGTTGTTGTAACAGATTCAGATGTAACATGCTTTTTCTAGGAATATAATGACTTACTGGATCTATCTGGCACAGAACTGGTTTTGTTAAATGAAATGCAAACGGCTATTCTTAATCACTGAGGCATGAAAATTGCCCTTATTTTGTCACCTGTATGGTTGTCTTTGACGCTACCAAACATTATAGATTTTTGGGATGTGATTTCATGCTTCTTTGAAAGATTTAATGGATAATAGGAACTTGAGTCATTGGCATTTACCTCATACCTTTTTTTTAAACATGCCCCTCACTTTTTCAGCTTCTCCACTTCATGAATAATGCGTAGGTTAAAATTATTCCACAACAAATGGTACTAGCCCCATTATGTAGTTTAACTCGTTGTTCCACAGTAAAGCTGGGTTTCATTCTATTCTTCTAATAGGGGTTATTTTAACCTGAGATGGCAGGTGAATGATGTGGTGTAAGATGAGGTAAGAGGACAAGCAGATTTTAGTGACTGAGAACCTGAAATGTGACACGAATAACAAGATTTTTTACCGAAAATTTTTACAACCTGGCATCTGCAGCAAATGAGCACATACAAAAAAGGCAAGGTACAAAATAACAACTACACCACTAAGGCAACATACACAATCTGTTCAGTAACAGGAGGATAATTCTGACTATACAGAGATTAACTAATGAGCCAGTGAGGAGCAGCTGGGGAGGCACGGCCACCTGAGCTGATGTGGTGTTTGGGAACAGGTGTAAAGAGCAGGGACACACAGTGAGGATGTTGGTGAACAGGTGAAAAGCAAAATCAAACAGAGACACACAGGGAGAGAAATCGGCAGGTAAAGGAAAGAGATGGTGCCGATGTAAGCATGGCAGAGAGTACTGATTTAAGATGTTTGTTGGCCAGAGTAACGCTGGGGTGGATCATGGGACCAATCTAGCCCATCTCAGAGCTTTATTATCAAAGATTTAAACCTGATACCAAAAGACTGCCTGTGTTTTGTAACTACTGCTGTGGTACTCTTGAGCAAGGAACTTAACTCTGAAGGTATTTACAGCAATCTAGCAGCAAAGGGACTTCATACTTTCATACTAATTTTCCACTTTCCTGGACTCAACAACGGGCCCTTCAGATCACTTAGATTGAAATGTTTTACCAGTGTAAACAAACAAACAAACAAAAATATGTGAGCTATTCTTGATTTGATTGATTGATAATGGCCTTACAAAGAGCAGACATCTAATAGGGTTATATTACTCAGAGCCAAGGCCAGTGTTTTGCTCTCTACATTAGTGATTTGTAAACGAATTTTCCATTTTCTTCTTCTGCTTCTCTTGTTAAACTTCAACTGAGTGAAACTGGAAACATACATTATCTTTAACCTTGTTGGGTACTGGGGTATTTCAAACCATCTGCAAGGCTGTCATCATAATGCATATTCTAAAAAAACATGTTAACCCATACAGCAGCAAGATGCTTCAACTACGTACAGCCCAGACATCTGGTTTAACATTAGTTTCACCAGTTCATTTCCCGTTGAACTCAGCCTGATATCTGCAGTTAGCTTGCTAGCTAGTGTTAACCACTCAGCAGGCAGAGACAGATTGAACAAAGTAGATTTTGCACACTGTTCGGTCGACTCCAGTAGCTTTACCTCTCGTTCCTGGAGATAACACCTCATTAATAAAAACACACCGAGAGCACATATCAGCCTTTGTAGCCAGCTGTTGTCTATGTTTCTTTTGGGCTGAAAATAAACTTTTTGAGCACTTTTAATAACAAATACTCAGCCACCTTATCTTAGCACCACTATTCTTCAAACAAACAAATCCGACACAATACTGTCATTGGAATTGTGGGGACTTTCAACATCCAAAACGGAGAAATCAACAAGCACCGACTTCACTCAGCGATTTCCCGGCTGTGTGGAGGTAGGTTGCAGGCAGGATTACAACTTCAGTCTCAAGCTCGCTTCTTTGATTTTTTCACACGAAAACTTTTTGTGCGTACAACCCAGTGCAACATCATCAGTGCCTTGGAGAGACTGTCCAAAAGCCAATGCTATTATCTCCATTTGTACAATTCATTGCTTCCATTTGTTTTGACAGGCTTTTTTCCCCTGTGGACATGTTTGGATGACATTTTGTAGGAACTAGTTCAATTTAAGCACACTGAACCCTTTAATTCAGCCCTCATTTCTTTTCTCCTCTCCTCTCCTCTCCTCTCTCTTCTTTTCTTTTCCTTTTATTTTCCATACAACACCCAGTCCTTTCAGCCAAGACCAATGTGTTACATTATTAATAAAAAATATAATACACAGGGGAAATACCTTGAATAATTCCCCTTTCCTCACAAGTTTGAAAAGTGTTTCTTATTCAGTGTCCTCATACTGCATCCTCAATGATGTCCAGTCTGCTGTGGTGAGAAAAGGCAATAGCGGTCACAATGTATCACTTCACAGACATGTGCATTGTTTTCAGAAAATGCCTGTTTATGTCTGTGTCTGCCTTTGGCTTTTGCATCAGAAAAAGAGAGAAATTGTCATTTTTTCCCATCCATCACTAACTCTAACTTTTCTATTCCCTAAGGGCTGTGAATGATTAAAAGCCTGCAATAAGTCAGTCATATTTCCGTGACTTAGAAATATGTCAAATGTCAAATAGTAGCATTAGCAGCATTATACTGACCGCCCCAGACTGAGTCAGCAGGCAGGCTATTTGCCATAATATTTTTGCTGGACATAGAAGTTTAACTACAAAGCTAATACAGTTGGTCACAGAGTGCATTCAGAGAATAGTCAGCACCCTTCGCTTTTTTCACAATTTGTTACGTAGAAACCTTATGTTGCAATGGTTTAAATCCATTTTCCCTCTAATCTCAATACCACATAATGACAAAAACAAAAATTCAATTTTAGAATTTTTGACCTATTTAATAAAAATTGGTAAAAAATGGTGAAATATCACATTAACATAAGTATTTGGACCCTTTACTCATTAGTTAGTCGAAGAATCTTTGGCAGTAATTACATCCTTGAGTCTTCTTAGGTATGACACGAAAAGCTTTGCAGACCTGGAATTGGGGTTTTTCTGCCATTCTTCTCAGCAGATCCTTTCAAGCTCTGTCAGATTGAATGGGGACTGTCGGTGGATGGTCACTCTGAGGTCTCTCTCTTTCCCTGCCAGTGTAAAAAACACCCAAACAACATGATGCTGCCACTACAATGCTTCACTGTAGGGATGATTTTCGACAGTTGACAGTGGTACCTGGTTTCCTCCTGATATGATACTTTGGACTGAGGTCAAACATTCAGTTTAAGTTTCATCAGACTAGAGAACCTTGTTTCTCACTGTTTGAATCTCCTTTAGGTGCATTTTTGCAAACTCCAAGCAGCTTTCACAAGTCTTTCACTGAGGAGAAGCTTCTGTTTGAACACGCTGCTATAAAGCCCAGATAGGTGGAGTGCTTCTGTGATGGTTGTCTTTCTGTAAGTTTCTGACATCTCCAGACAGGATCTCTGGAGCCCAGCCAGAGTGACCTTTGGGTTCTTGGCCTTAAATCTAATGGCTTGATTCTTGCTCTGAAATGCATTGTTAGTTTTGAGACGGTGTTGGTCTTTCCAGATCATGTCCAATCTATTGTATATACCACTGGTGGACTCCAGTAACGGTGTAGAAACATCTTAAAGACGATCAAGAGAAACATCAGCACCTGAGCAGAATTTCAAGTGTCATAGAAAAAGGATCTAACTACTTATGTCAGTGTGATATTTCCATCTAATAAATATTTAGAATGGAAAAATTATTGTTTTCCTGCTTAATAAATTTGTCATTTGGGGTATAGAGGGTAGATTGATGAGGGAAGGATGAATTTAAGTGATTATAGCATAAGGCTGCAACATTAAAAGTGAAAAATGTGAAGGGGTCTGAACAGTTTCTGAATACACTGTGTATAGACTCATGGACTGATGGACTGAATATCCACATTCTGGATGTCTGGTATGTGCACAAATACCCAGAGGCACTCCACTACTTCCCTGCTCTACCCTCGCCTCTTCTTCTCTTTCTCCTAAATTCCCTCCTCACTTGTACCACATAACTCAGAGTTAGCAGTGTGGAGATGAATGAGTGAAGGTCCAAGGAGAGATGTGTACAACACAGATTTGAATCAATATTCAATTAAAAGGCTTAGTTGCAGAGGAACTTTGTATACTTTATGTGTTCCCTTGGATGCTTCAGAGACTGATCATGGCTAGCACCTGGGATTTTGTCCTTCTTGTTACAGCTGTGTTTAATTTAAAGGCAAGATCTAATTCAATTCACACACAGAGAAGGAAATGTGGAGTGTGCGGATATGCTTAGATGATTTTTATTAGCCACAGAGACGATGTTCATGAGAGGGAAAGACAGGTTTAATTTGAATAACTTGCTAGCTTTTGTTAACAGTAGTAAAATATACCTCAATTTCAGTCACTTTTGTATATCAGTATATTTTGAATTTGAGTTGGACCGCATTATAGAGTGAGGAGGTTCGGGTCGGTGAGTGCATTTCTTGAATTTCAGCCACAGTATTATTCTTTTTACAGTACGTACAGCAGCTATAATTAATTAAAGGAGCCCTGTGGAATTTTTTCTTTAAACATCTGTTTAAGTAACCCTGTGGTAAGTAACCCTAACTTCTGTAAACAGAAACAGTTTCAGTGTTACTTACCAAAACTCGTTGTGTGAATCATTTAACTCAGACAAACGTGTCGAATGCATTCCCTTCCTCATAAAATATTCACAAAACCGATTTTTTTTCTTTAAATTTCAAAACTTCTATTGTTTACTTCTGCTGTTTATTTCCAAGCAGTCTTCTTCTACTCTGCCTTTATTGGGGCATTACTGCATTTCTTGTTTGTGTTATCAACATCTGTAGATCAGTGGGATAGTGTAAAATCCATGTGTATTGTTTACCTGCATCCACACTCAAAGAGTCTGCAGTATTCTTGCAGCTCTGTGAGTCTGTACTGAGGCACAGCTAACATGAGCATGCTAACATGCTTAGAGTGACAATGTTACCATGCTAGTGTTCAGCAGGTGTGCAGTGACCCAAAGAATAACATTGTAGATTAAGGGGTTGAAATGAATTGCATTCACAAGGTAGTGTGAAGAGCTCAGACATCCAGCGGGTGCTGGAGTAGAACCACTGCTCCTTTGCTGTAAAAACAACTAGTTGAGTTAGTTTGGGCATCTGGTAAGGATTGGTAGTTGGTGCGACCTTGAATTGGATAAGCAGCAGAAAATGAAGGGGCAATTTGTAAATATTTGTGTTGATCAAGAAGTTTCCTTCTTAGGTTTACAGCAGTTTTTCTATGGTGCATGATAATTCAAGCCCCACGGATCTTTTGGGAAACCTCATATTTCCTTATCAAGAAGATAAGTTTGTACATAATTGTATTTTCTAGACTAGGCAATTTTGTAAGCACAAATAACCTGCCTTATCTGTATTGTCAGATAACAGAGTACACAGATCACTAAACTGCTTTTAAATACAGAGATAACATTAAAGAACTGGTATTCCCAAAATCATCTGATCGGACCAAATTATGGTTCCGATTTCTATCCAGCACCTAGTGAACATCAATAACTTAAGAACAGAATTAAGCAAATCTTATCTCCAGAGTACTCGAAGTGAGTGAAGACTTAGAAAATGTATTGATAAAGTATTGAACATACCTTTTAGTATACTCAAAGATGCTGAAGTAAAATATTTCATTCACAATGGCTCATAGCATTGTTTTTTCACTGCTTCTTCTGTTTTGAGACAAGAGCTGTATTCAGTGTGAAAAACTAAACAACCCCAGTCTTTCCTCTTGAAAGTAGACTGAATAAGTATTACCTCTGTAAAATGTGAGGGGGAAGGTTAATGTCAGGGTGGGTAATTGAATCACACTCTCGTATGTCATAGAGCACCTTAACATTAGCTTTGTTCTTGTAGAATCTAATTGGATCAGTCATAAAACTGTCTCTAAGAGAGGAGTTTCATGGCTAATGATACCTGAAATGTGATAAAAGCCCTGACCTCTAATGCAGTCACAGAGAAGCTGGAATACACAGATATAAAAATAAGGTTATTTATGTTCTCCTTTAGTGGTTTGTCCCTCATACTAAGTAATACTTTAGCGTAATTTTCAACATTTAAGAGAGTTTAATCAATACATAAGTGTAAGTTGTATGATAGTTGCTGATATGAAACAAGCAATCCCTCTTTGCATTGTTAGTTTCATACCTAAGGGAGTTGTGGCAGGATCTTGAGAAATATCCTTTAATGTGAGATTGTGTCTGCATGCACATTCACACTGCACGTTGACTTTGTAGTCCTTCATGTTTTATTACACAATCGTCTTCCTGACTGAAACCAGCAGACTTGATATCCTCAGGCTATGTCACTTGATCACCAGAGATCTCCTCTACAGAAACAAGAATAGTTCACCTGGCACCTTGCCAGGTTCCTCTGGCCTTTAAAAATTTCCCTGCAGTGTTGCTCATTCCAACCATGTTGACAGTGAACCCCATTTTACCTGTCCCGAACGATTTAGTCAGGACTGAACTGACATATTGTCAGTCTGAGGCATGTCTTATTTAACACAGATTTGCTAATAGGTTACAATCCCAATGAGCTTTACTAGGGTGTAAGTATGTAAAGTTGGCTTGTGTGTCACGTGCAGTTAAACATGAAGCATAGAGAAATAGCTCAGCAATTTCGAAAATAACTTATTTTATTTCTTTCTGAGGAGGAATTGAGAATATTGATAATTTCAAGTTTGTGCTTTAATTATGTCCAGACTACAGAGCCGGATTCCGGACATATTTAAAAGAGTGGAAATAGGAAACACCCACAACCCTCTCAGAGAAGTTTAGGAAATAAGTGTTGGTGGTAAGAGGATGTAGAGAAGTCTGCAAAACTTTGAATCGAAACAGGCTATTGACTGTGTGATAATGTGAGTATGGTGTACTGTGTACATACAAAAAGAGCATCACATCAGGAATGCACTGAACTGAGGTGAAATGAGATTAGAACCACCAGCCTCAATGTTTCAGCCTTAAATACTCTGTCATTTAACATCTTCTTCTGTGTCCTGGACTTGCAATGGGGGGTTTCACAAGAGGGTTGGATTTAATTCAATGGAACATAAGTCAAACAAAGATACTATGCAGACTATGGCCAAGGGACCTGGAACGCTGCCGTTCCACTGCAATGAGACGTTACTCAAGCAACTGCTGGGATAAAAAACGTGAGCAGTTAGGCAGACACACAGATTGTTAACAAGTCAACATATTAGTCAAGGTTGTTTTGAAGAGAAAAAAAAGGCACGGCTGTTCAGAAAATCAATTTCTTTGATCAACTTTGACCTACTGTCAGGGATGAGATATTCATGCTTAAATTGGAATTCTGGATTTTCCGACCCGAAAATCTGACCCACATGAATCACGTAGAGCCTTTAAAAAAAAAAGAGTGATACACAATACAAATGACCATGAATGCACAATGAGCTGATGTATATGCCTAAGATGCAGTTCTATTTGACTTTGTTATCATTAGATCAGATGATAACTTATTGGTTGATTTCTACTCATCGCAGGGCCCCATGGTTTGCTTGTTATGCCACTGTTTTTATGTAGCTAAATGACTAGCATTTGCCTGTCTGGAAATGTAGCCTACTAAGTTAATATGCTTGCCAGCTGATAGCTTTATGTGAACTGAGGCTATATGAATGGTTGCTTTTAAAATTAAAAAGGCTAAAAATGTTTTCCTTTTATGAGTGCAAATGATAATCATATTGATTTTCTCCTCTCACTCTCTGAAAGAAAGCACATCCACCTATTTCCCGGAGTGTTGAACTATTCCTTTTAGTCGAATGCTAAGGGATTCAGATGAATGAATTAGAGACACAAGACTACAGGACAACAGATCACCTAATGCAGTCCATGTCAAAATAGTTTGAAAAAGGATTTTCCCCACATAATTGTTCTGCTGTCTACCTTAGACAGTAGTGGAGAAAGCAGGGGAAAGCTGCACTTCATATCCTTAACTATTTTATCATATCCCTCTCTGTCCTTCGGTCTTTAACATGGAGTCCACCGTGTAAGATGCATGCATCTGCCTGAGCTGTTCCCCTTCAGCAGTGCGGCGTTGCATCGCAGCCTCCTGGGAGCTGAGATACGACTGCGGGTGAGATGAGACGGGTCTCTAAATTTAGGTGCCGTTTGTTAACTGTGAGACTGTGTATGCATACAAAGACAAAGCCCATGAAGCATGCACACTAAGAAATACTGTAAACATTACAGACACCACTACAACCTTGTGTCCTCAAGGATGAGCCTACACACAGTGTTCCCACAGAGGAGCAGTGTGTCTTTTCGTTGTTGTGCGTCGGTACTTACCCCTGGCTTCCTGCAAATCTCTGTCGAAAAACACAACAGTTGTTTTGTGAAGCGGTGGAGATTAAACCACCGACAACTATCGCAGTTAATTAGGTTGCTAGGGCTTTACTGTCAGAAGGCCTGGGCTGATAAATGAAATGAGAGAAGATGCTGCTGTCCCTCCAGTGTCGCTCTGAAGGGAATTATCACTGAGGTTCTCCTTTCATTCTAGCACATAGGATGATGGACTGACAGAGACATGAGACAAGTGCACACATACATTTGGAACATCTTTGTCTTCATTTAGCCTATATTGAAAGACTTCTTCATCAAGTCGTATCCCAGTTGCAGGATTCATGTTTCATTTCTCCCCCAAGTATACAAAATCTCTGCCTCTCCTGACTGATTGGTATAAATTAACAGACTAAATGTCCCCCACATTTTGTACATCATTGCATCATAACTGCTTTCTACGCACAGTATATGATCTCATCCTGTGCTGCACACAAGCTCTTTCTTGCCCTTCCTTTCTCTTCTACTTTTCACTCATACACACTCAAGCAGTCAAATCATGTCTAGACTGGTTGTCTCACCAAAATGACAGCTGACTGCATTTTTTTTGTTCACCACTGTAAAAAACTTGAGTGGTCATGGCAGCTGTTAAATTACACAACAAAAAATTATTACAACTTTGAAGGAACACGTCAGGAAGAAACCATTTTACCCTCCGATATTTGCTGTATAATTGAGGTATGGCTGACTGATAAGCTGACAGCTTCATCCCCTGGTGCTGGAGCAGTGTTGTTCTCTAGACAGTAGCAATGGACAATGATTGGAACTGACACAGGCCAATAGTTATATCTCTATCACTGTCAACAAGCTCCACTCCACCTGCCACTAACCTTCACTTTAGTCCGCCTGGAGCTTGAATCTTTGATTAATACAGGTGCACTTCTATCCTCCATCTGCTTCTCTGTGTGACACATACACATGCACTCACTGTAGCCAGACCACTGGTGGTGAATGATTCATTATATCCGGCTGTCCCATGAGACAGACCTGTTATGGTGTGTGTGAGAGAGTGGAAACCATTGCTAAACATTGTTTTCTAACTGGTGCTCCAGCTTAACTAACACCCAGGATTTTCTCTTTTGGCCTAAGATGCTCAAAATCAAATCCCTATCTGTGTGCTAGACAAATGTGACACTTCAACTCACCGACATAGAGATGGAGTGTCTGAGAAAACTTTATTTACCATGAATCACTGCTAATAAAACATGCACATACCCTTCATTCTTTTTCCCTTTTTTCAATTTCTCACTGGTTGCTAGATAGCATATTGGTAGGTGCCTGTTGCCATAGTTACATCACACATGGACATAGCCATATCCTCGCTATCATGGCCTTGCTGTAGTCGTTTGCTGCATGATGTGGATGCTGTGGCTGATCAAACAGCAAGAGAAAGTGTGAGATGCTTATTGGGACAGGGGCATTAATAGAGTAATTGTTGCACATTATCATCTAAGCCTGCAGAGAAGACTGTGTAAGTGTTCATTTTAAAAGCAAACACTACCATTATATTTGGATCTTTCCCATTAAAACACTACATATGTTTTAATGCATTCTTTCTTTTGCAGACGTGTATGGTGGAAAGTAGGAGAAGTAACTGTAAGACGGGAATGTTCGGGCAGTTGGATCGATTTTTGAAAAACACCCCTTTGACTTGAAAGTTGAAAAACAACTGAGAGACTGATGCATGTGCACATCCATTCATTTATTAGCACCTTATTTATCCTCTTAGCATGGGTGATTATTATATTCCTGTAAAAATTAGTTCTGATTATTTTCTCCACAGCTTGCCAAAGATGTGACTTTTACATTCAGAAACTCCAATTATAGTCCTTGACACATAATTTAGTCTAATTTATGAGTTCCAAAGCCTGATTCTCCGCCTGTGATTCCCTCTGTGAAACATTTAAAGCACCAGATGGAGAAATAATGAACTATTCTAGAAGAAAGCAGCTGACAGAAGCTAACAAAATCAAGCACTCTTGACTGGGATCTCAATTAAGTGGACCATGACATATTAACAGAACATCAAAGATTGTTCCAAGTTTCAGGGGCTTTTACTGAGACAAACACTTTTAGCAAAGTCAGCATGTGATCACCCTTGATGTGTCATTCCATCGATCCTTTGACAATAAAAATCGAAATCACCTTGGGAGCACAAATATAACATCATCACAGCTACCATAGTGTTTTTCTGGATAACCAAGACTGCTGCATGATTTAATCTTGTCATCATCTTTGAGTAATGTAAGAGGAAGGAAGAAGGACAGATGAAAAAATCAGGAAGACAAGAATAAAAAAGTAAAAAGGGTTCATAGAGACAGAAATAGCAACGGTGGAAACAATGGACTAATGGAAGAAACAGGAAAGAAAAGTGGCACAAATGGAATAAGGGGATTGTAAAAGAGGTGGAGGAAAATTAGGAAGTAAAGGCACAGGAGATGACGAGAGAGATGGAGAGAATAGTCAAAATGGTAGAGGAGATAAAAAGGCAAAAAAATATGAGAGGGATTCAGGGTGTTAGACGAGTGAGTACAGTGCTTACTTAGCTCTCTTTAGCACGACTGTCTGACCCCAACATCTTTTATCCATCCAAGATCAAAGCACTGAAAAAGCTAGAAAATACCCAGGGGAAGGACTTACACATAACCGAAGAAGTCCTAGTGCTTTCTGAGTGGATGAAGGACGATTTATCTCATTATGGCTACCATCATTATGATTCTCATTAACATATACACTCATCTGTTATTGTAGTCAAAGAAGCTCTTATTTGCACCTTACATATTAAGTCAATGCCCCTAACATTGTTAAGAACTTTGGAAGCCATTGTTTGGTATATTTTTTGAGAGGTTTTGAGAGTAAAATTACCCATAGAGATTTTTACTTGACAGCATGCCCCTGTTGCAGTAATTAAAGCAAAGCAAAATTTAAAAAAAGATGCATTAGATATATATTTAAAGACATAATGAAGGGGAAAATAAGTTAAGGAGATTATAGTCTTTCTTCAAAAACCTCCATAATATTGCACTTGGTTGTAAATTGATGGATGAAAAAAAAAGGATCTAAAGAACGCTGCTCTTTTTTTCAGCTCCAAGCATCACTGTGCAAAACTGGCATGCTTGTTGGATTGGTAAGGTAAAAAAGAAAAGTCAGATGCACCCCCCCCCCCCAGTGTCAAAAAGGAGTGGAGGCGGAGAGGTTTCAGACGCTGTTTGACCTTGGTTGAAACATACTTACACTTCAGTTCAGTGAATATTCCTCTATCCTTCTTTATTTTATAGCCCCTGGGTATTGTTCTTGTGATATAACTTTCAGGAAAGTCCTGGAACCACATTCATGTTCATCAATATTTATTTTAAGTTTTCAAGTTTTGTCTCTCAAAGGAAAGAAGGGATGTCAAATGTGGGTTTCTATCTTTTTGAAAAAAAAAATGTGTGCAGCTACTCAGCAGTAGCACCTCATTTACAATGAGCAGCGAGTGACACAGCAACCTACTTCCATAATTTAAGCAGCCAGCTGCCTGGCTCAGGTAAACTCACAGGTTCACCTTTGTGCAAATGTGCATATGTGATATAAACACCGATGCACTGTGTTTGGAAATGGAGAAGCTCTGGAGTGCACCATCCCCATTTAGTGGAGTATCACACTACTATAAGAAAACCACAGCATCACTCTCAAAGAGTGTTTAGTTAGTGATCCTCTCTTCTTCTTTCATGCCTGAGTACAGGGAAATGATGTTGAACCCAGGGCTAATTGGACCATATCTGAAGACATGATAGGCTAAGAGTAAGATGAAGAAGAAGAAGAGCAATTTTTAAGTGTTTTTCAATAAAAACAGAACACATTAAAAAGAAAAGCGAAAAACATAAACTGAGAGCAATCAAAACTAATCACATTATGAAACACAGCTAGAGTGAAATGAATTAAATCATCATAAAGTAAAATCACCAAAAAATCAACTTAATCAAGTAGGGTTTTTAAACTGATTTAAAAGATGAGACAGAGTTTGCATTACTGATCTCCTCAGGGCAGATCTTTCCAAAGCCTGGGAGCCTTGACTGCAAAATGCAGTATGCCTGTGATAACCACTGGGCAAGAGAGGAGCTTCAGAAGTAGACATCATTCCTGGCTCCTGCTGCATTGTTTTTACCTACTGCTCTTAAAGTAAGTCAACTGCAGATGACCAATCTCCCCAACAGGATAAATTAAGCATAACTTAACTTTTTGGACTTCTATACATATCTAAAGAAAAAAAATTCAATTCATATAAATATCAAATGTACTAATGGCCCGATAGACCAAATTGGGGAATAAGTTACCACTGTTAGAAGAATATTGCAATGATGCTTTTAATGGCATGCACTTTATAGTTACAGAGAGAGAACGTTTGTGAATGAGTGGGCTTGTTTTACTATATTTATAGACTACTTGTGGGGTCCAACAGCTTTGCAGGGGACCAATATGCTGGAGTTTAAAGTTTAAAGAGTTGATTGAGGGTTAAGATTTGGTTTTGGAGTTATGGCTAGAATTAGGTTTTGCTTAGGTATTTAGTTGTGATGGTTAAGGTAGGGTAAGGTAGTAGAGATTGCATTATCAATGATTGATTCCTATGAATGTAGTAAAATTAGTTTTCATGTGTGTAGTGTACTTGTGCCTCTGTGTATGTGTGTGTGTGTGTGTGTGTGTGTGTGTGTGTGTGTGTGTGTGTGTGTGTGTGTGTGTACTTGTGCCTGTATGTGTGTGAGAGAGAGGAGATGAAGGACAGAGAGCATAGAGAAAGTGACAGAATGAGGTGTGTGCTCCGTCTCCCTCCCTCTCCGCTCTCTCTCTGTATATCTGCCTTGACTTGCTGTTGTGGATCAATACCTGCCAGTCTCCTCCTCTCACTGTATGAAAGGCTGGGTAATGGGCCATAACAAAGCCTGTGCATGTGGTGTGTTGTATGTCTGTGTGTTGGACGTTTAAGTATAGTCTGAGCTATCACGACTCAGCCTTGTCTCAGCTGCTCAGCAGGTCGGTGCCCATCTTCCCCCTAACAAGAGGAACCTTTCATTAGTGTGAACAAGCTGGAGTGATGGCCTTATTTTTTTTTTTCACAGCACCCTTTTGTGTTGCATAGGTGCACCTGTGAAAAGATTTCCAGGAATGGGGTTGGGGAATGTGGTACAGAAGCATTAAATTTTACATATCAGCACTGACAGTGGTCTTGGAGGCCCCAAAAATCAGACACCACTGTGTTCAATGGGAACAAAAGTATGTAGCACTGGACTGGATGAAGGTGTAACACATCTCAGTGGAGCGTAAAGTATACAGATTCTACCTTTAGATATCTACTAATTTATTCACCTGTTGCAAACACTGCAGTTCAAACCCATTTAATGTTTCTTACATTTCTTATTGAAATTGATATCAAAGGGCTAATAATTTGTTTTAGAAATCTGAAAAGGAGACAAGTAGCTCATTATTCCTAAGCACAGTTTTCTGTGGAAAAAAACACAGAAAAACTGTCAACATTTTCAATCAACTAGAAGGCTCTTGTTCTTGTTTTATTATTTTAAGGTATAGAAATGGCCACACTTAACACACACTGTGCACTACCAGTTGTCCCTAAATGTTTGAAAAATAAGTACAATAGGATTTTTCTCTTTTGATTTATGACTTAATAAGTAGAAGAACTGCTCCTAACAGCAGTGTCCTAAGTACAGCTTTCCACTCATCAATATTCATGAACACATCAGCGTGAAAAAATCATGAATATTATGGCAGACCACTGCAACCAAAACTGAAATATATGCAGACACTCCTAACTTATAGGTCACATATGGATACATTTCTTACACTGCCACAATTACAGTTCAGTTTTGACTTTGCAAACATTTTGGTCTTGCAAGATTTTGCAATCAGGGGTAATAGGATGACCTTTCTGGTGTTTTAGAGAATTAGAAGTAAAATCACAGGTGTGATACTCGAGGTACTGCATAAATTCTAACATATGTCTTTTAAATTGAAATTTTGATGTAAAAGCTACATAGTTATGTCCTGATAGAAAGAATGTAATATTTCCCATCTATGGGTCAATGTGAGTATTTAATGTTACGGATTGTTAATTTAATGTTTCCCTCTTAGGCTATAAAGCTTTCTTACTTCCATATGTGCATGGATGTCACAACGGGCTATAAATGATAAAACCACAATCATACCCAGTCACTGCAGCATCACAATTTACCTCGTTCCCTCTGACATTGTTAAACTGCAGTTAGCGTGATACTGGATGTCACTGCTGCCATAACTTACCTGCACGACCACTTTTATTTTCACATTGCTGCAACAGATTCATGGCAGTGTAATACTACTGGGTTAATCAAGTGTACTTTAATGTACCCCCTCATCACTCTGACCTTGTCAATTACAACAATAAATCTTAGGTTGTATAACCTCTCTACCATTATCATTTTTATTCATGTGCTGTGATCTTCTCATGTGCTGCCTCGGGGAGATACTGTGTAGTACAGTATTTAATCCCAACTTCTTTAAGTGTACCTCTCCAAAGTCCTTTTATATTTTGTCGTTCCTGTATCTTTTTGAATTCTATTGTAAATATCTCTGCTATTATGCTACTACTGTTGTTTCCTTTTTTCGTTTACCCATGTATCCACTCCAAACCTGATTTTGTTGAGCCTGAAAACACCTTAGATCTTGCCCTGTCTCTGCTAAATCAGTGTTGACGTTCGAGGCTAATTACAATTAATTTTGGTGGGGATTTCAACATTTCCAATTAAGTCACCCTCTTCAACAGAAATGCATGTCTTGGAGAACAATTAATAAGCATAGAGATAGCGTAGGGATTTCATAGTGATTTCTTTTGAATGGAGAGCAAGCTCTGCGTGCACTGAACAAATCTCACAAATAAAAACATCTAGAAAATACCTTGGTTATCAGCTTCATGGCACACAGATGTGAATACACAGAGAGCTAAAGCAGGTATTTAGTAAATCTACATGTGTATAAATTCATCCCAGGACTTGATTAATTCTTAAATTGAATCGCAAATACAATAGTCAGAGGAGTTTTCTTACAAACACAACAAACTCATGAGCAGTGTTTGAAGGGCAAGAGCTAAGGGGGAAATCTGTCCTATTAAACTCATAGATTCTCTGTTGCGGTCCAGCATGCAAACTGATGCATTTACAGGGCATAGACCTCATATTTTCAATTGTCCAGACCTAGAAATAGCTTTCTTTTTTCGATTAAAAACTCATTTTCATGGGTGTCTGACACAAACAGTAGGCCTACTTTCAACAACAAATTGTTCACAGAGCTCATTATTTTCTCCATTGACACATGACATGAATTTTAACTCGTCTCTATGAATGCGAGAGTCAGATCCTGGGACAGTTCACATCTCCTGTCATCTTGGAAATGAACCTGTGGTCTGAGAGTGACTGTGTTTCAAATTTTAATGTGATTCTAAGCAGGATAGGGTCATCACACCGTTCATCATTATGCTCCTTTTTTTTCCTGTCATGAAATGGACGTATTAAGGACAATAAGATGTTTTCAGTTCACGTTCTTTGCTAGAGAATGAATGTTTATATAAGAGGACAGCTGTGACCTGCTCCCAAAGGTGCAATTAACTACTGTTTAAAGCAGCCATTGAATTCTGGGGCATATCCTCATCCATCTACAAAGACGCTACAGAACTTCCACTGCAGTGTACAGTGTATACAGTATGTATGAAGCATGCATGCCCAAGTCTGAAAGTGATCCTCCTGAGACAGTCATTATCTGCCGACAGTTTTAATAAACCATATATACAGATTTTAGTTTAGATTCCATCTCTGCCCCTGTGCCAGTAGAAATGTTAAGTTTCCTTTGATTAAATTTTCTATAATAAAACATACAAATGTCAAGATAACAGCTAGTAACATGACTGAATCTCTCTGAGTTTCATGGTGCAGTAACTCAAGGTGCATTTACACACAACCCTAAGGTGTCCTTTTTGAAAAATCTCATGAAAGATGTCTTTCTGTATCAGGGGGATTCATATAAGAAACTCCTCACCAACAGAGATCAAACAGGAAAATAGATGGGATCATTTTAAAATGAGGTCAATAGTTTAATTAAGTTCAAATCTTTATTGTCCCACAAGAGGAAATTCTTTTTACGGCAAGGTTGCATAAGATGCATTTAAAAAGTATAACACAAAAAAACCCCAAAAAACCTTAAAATGATATTAACTATACACTGACCCTGGAAGACTAGAGAAAAACTGCAACAATAAGAGCAGGAATGAGATAGAGTGCTGTATAAGGAACCCAGAGTTATGGTATATTAAGATAAGAGCATTTACTGTATATGGGATAAATGAAAATTTGATCCTGCGGAACCTAATTTTAGTAAACCTTTACTTGTGACCAGAGGGAGGATGGCAAATCCCATAAAGAGACGAGGGCTTGGATTTTCTTAGATACATTTAGCTAACCGTGTAAATTGCTGGCTAGATAACTGCTGCTCACCAATGATTTTCCTTACCACCTTGACAACGTGGCCCAGATAATCCCTACAGAAAAAAACAAATTCATTCACACATACAGTATATTCATACTTAATTGTCCTCTTATTTTATTATGTTTATGTTTTAAATATTTTGCTATCTTCTTATGGGACAAAAAACATTAAAAGTGAACTCTAAAAAGCAATTTTTTTTAATGATGGACCCCTTCGACCGTTACCCTGTAAGAAAAATTTAAGTAACAATGATAAATTGTCCCTAGTCATTGGTTAGTTTTTTTGCAAGATGATTTATTGCTGTGATTGGATTTACTGTAGAGGAGAATTACTGTACACAAAGTTTCTCATAATTCTTGTTCATTTACAGCATCATACTGTATAGACCTTTCACAGTTTCCAACTCAGAATATTAAAGTAAAACATTGTGAAAATTACAAAAATTGCCTACAGTGTAGTTGGGATGATAAGGTTTCTTTCATTAGGTGTTGTAAAAACAGACGTGTACAAACTAGCTTTGGGTATTCACCTATCAGCCACAACACTAAAACAAATAACTGCTTATATGAAGTGGCTGTTCACTTTAGATGCTGTTATGCAGCACTGGATGAGTTTACTTAAAACATCAAAGCAAAAAGTCAATCTCAAACTCATATTTAAGGAAAAAACTGGCAATATTCTAAATTTTAGTTATTCTCAACAAATCCCAAAGACCAAAACCAGCATTGAACTGATCCTCCTAACACATACTGTCTATGTATCTGATATCTCTTATTTCTCTGTGCCATAGAGTTCCATTGTTGAGTGTTGAGTGCCCTCTCTTAATTTTGCAAAGTGTGCCCTCAGCCCTGCCAAATGAATATCTGAGGCTAAGAGCAGACACCGTGATCATTGGTAACTCCTTTAAAAGGGGGATGGGGGCTCCAGACAGTGAATCTGTTTAATGTAATAGCCTTTAATAGCCCAGCAGGAAACACAGAGACAATTGAGATGAGGTGGACAGGAGTGAAAGGAAAAATCATAACTCTCATCACTCAGTGTTTCCCACCTTTTGTTCATAGGGTGGTTGGGTGACTGGAAGGGTTGAGTATGTCGGCTGAAGGTTAATCAGGGGGAAACTAAATCAATCATCCAGCCAGGAGCAGCAGCAGGTGGTCATAGTGTCGGCCATGCAGAGATAGCATGTCCTCTTTCCTGACCTAGTTGTGTGTGTGTGCATATGTCCCTGCAACCCAATATGTGTCTTGGTTTCCTGAATTCACTGGTGAGTGATTACATTAAAGAGACAGAGAGAGAAAGAGAAGGCGGAGAAAAGGATTGATGCCAGCCAGAGGTAAACAGGGAAAGTGGGAGAGAGGGGGTGAAGATAGATGGAGGATAGAGGAAGATACGCGTTTGGCAGACCCCTGTCGAACCACCTTCATCCTATACAACCTCAGGGAATTTGTGACACCAACAGCATTTTAATACCTCCACATACACACAAACAAGGCTCAGTTTCACAAATGTGTTGAGAGTGCAGTCACTGACTACAGTCACAATTTTTATAACCTGTTAGACACTTGAGGGAAATGAACTCTCGCAGCCTTCGAGTTTTCAGTTCTCACACAAAAGGCTAAATGAAGGTTACCCATCTGGAGACTCCTGCGGCTACAGGATCATTGGTCTCCTCTGGTGTTTGCTCTGAATGCTGTGGAATTATACACCCACTGCATGCCTGCACGATCAATCTGCTACCCGGTGATAGACCCTCATCTGATGATTTAATTGTTCTTGAGGAGAATATTATCTTTATGTCATCCCGGCACATAGTGGTTCTTTTACAATGGTTTCAAATTGCAGTTTTGAATTTATCTTTGAGACTGTCCTCATAGGAATAACTGCCAGATGTGCCAATACAAACATTTCTGTAAAATCCCATATTTTTCTCTACAACATCCTTGCATGTTAACCATGACACGGTCAGGGTTTGGGAAACATCGGGATTACAGCAAATAAATGATTGTTTAGCAACTTGGTAGCTGAGGGAACAATTATGGTCATGGTTAAAATATAGTGTCTACAACATTGTTAGTGGTTATTTTGTAGAAAATTAAATGGTTAGATGAATAAACCAAAGTATTGGACAAAAAATAATTTTGATGTGAGGGTTGAACTCATGGAAAATTCAGGGGATCACCAAAGTTCACACAGACCATTAATGTATGAACCAAGTGGTGTGGAGGTCATGGGGGTGGATGGGTGTGTTGTACGTCTGTTATGCAGGAAGCTGGAGTTGTGTCCTCCAACAGATCTGGAATTAACATTCACCTTTTTATCAACCATAACCATAGTCTTTCCCTAGTTCAAGTAGTTCTCACCTAACCAAGCCTTAACCACTATGGACCAGAACACAGCCATATGAATTGTTTTTGTTACAGTCATAATTAAATGTAATGAAAGACACGGATAATGTATGTTATTCTGCCAAAAGCAATGTCAAGAAGTTTCAAATAATACAAGACTGAATTTTTTGATAATATAAAAAGATAAATTTTCAGCCTTTCAGTTTGTTGATTCGGGAAATGTACCTCAAGAGTTTCACAACAGTGTATCTTTTGAGCAATGCTCAAATCTTTGAATATTATCAAAAAGTATTCTTGTATTATTTTCCTACAGCTCACCAACTGAAGGTAAGATCTTTCACTGTGGCGTCAGAACTCACCTGTCTCTGTCTCTTTTTTGCTAACCCTAACCCTGATAGGATATTCAGAAGAAAATGATGTCTGACAAAAAATCAGCTGGACAAGCTGTGTCTAATTTAACTTATAATGATGCCCATGCCTTAATATGCCATGGGAACTTTGCTCTCGGTCCACTCATAGAAAGGGACAGAATGGCATTAAATAATCATTTAAATAAATGATTGGATTTAGCAAACATTCTAACCCTTGAAATTTAGTTATATCAACTTTGTCCTTTCACAATGATTTCAGTTCTGTGACATTCGAAAGGGTTGAACTATTAATGCATAGATTTTCAAATTCACCACTGCCCATCAATGCCCGTGTGTACCTGTGCTTTGGACTATGCTTATTTGTGTTACGAGCCCTTCCATTTTTAGCTATGCTTCTCTAGACCTATTGTTGTATGTTTGCATGCGAACCACAATAGTACTGTCAGAGGTTGAGCACTGTGGCCACATGCTCTTACTTCTCCTGCTTATTGCCTGTGTCTCTTTCAATGCTGTCTGATCTAACAGTATCGCAAGCACTGAGAGCCGGTGTGATGCAAGCACTGGCCTATGTGTGTTGTTTTTGTTGGACCTTAAATTTGAAAAGTTGACCCTTGTGGTGTGTGTGTGTGTGTGTGAATAAATATTTGGTTGTTGGTGAGTTTTTGTCCTCTTGTTATTTTCTCCTTAGGGCGTCATCACCCTGCACAGTGAGCACTCAACAGACCCAACTCAAACTGTTCCATCAAAAGCGCACTCAACCCTGATGAGTTTATCATAGCTGATCATTCAGTTCGTATGCATTGTCTCGTATATTCTATGGTTTGTCCTCTAAGCCTCCCTGCGGCACCAGTGACTAAGCCGGACAGTCTGGTGACAATGAGCTTAAAGGGTGACTTTGTACACATATGCACACATAGACACAAAAATGTTGACAAGGTGGTGAGTGTTGTGTTGTTTTGAAGGTCAGCAGCCTGCTGTGTGTTGCTGTGTATCGCCCCGTATCCATATGCATCCATGTCCGCCGTGACTCTTAATACTGATGTGTGTTTTCTTTAGCTCCCCAGGCTTTTCTTAATGACCCTATACATTATGCATCAGTGTCATTATCCCTTGTGGAAATAGGATCCTTCCGAATTAGCCTTTTATATGGATAAGTGGCAACTATAGCTGCTTTAAGTAAACATATACAGATACAGATAATATGTGGGAAACAGAGGGATTCTTCTTCACACTGGCTACTAACAGAGATTCAGTGATGTAGCTCTCTACAATAATTTCTGTGGTCCTGTTGTTGGAGAGACTCAGTAATTACTCTCTAAAGCAACAACCAAGACTCCCATCTTAGATTGAATTCTAAGATGGGAGTCTTAGATTTCATATCTCCCCAATGGTTTTCCTTGACTGTTTGGACCATCATTGGCCTGTTTCACCAAAGTAGGGCATTACCAGCATGGTGATAACAGGAATTTTCATCATCTCTTTTGTGTTTGCTGCACTAATCAATATTTTTATATTTTTTAATATTAACAAGGGGTCAAACGACCACAGGGATCATAGACACCTACAGAGAATGATCACCCAACTCTGCAGTTCCTTTTTAAGTTCTACAGAGCAACTTAGTATCTTTCAGCTCTTTTTTTTCATGGCCCATAACTTCTCTATTCTGGTTCAGATTTGCCGATGTAATCAATCTCGTTTCCCGCTGCAGCAGACAGCTGTTTACAGCAAAAAGGCTCAGGAAAACCCCACTGGACGTTACTTGCCCTTCACCAAACTAACTAAAACGTCAGTGCCTAGCTGGTGAATGTGGTTGAGCATTTAGTAGCTGGGAGACCAAGATGGAGCTAGCAGAGACACAACTTCAAATGAATACTTATATCGATCTGCATCAACTGGACATTTTAGACAAATGTACTATTGTGAAAATAACTTAATAAGGTGATGATTTGTAAAAGTTGTTTTTACAGCTTGTTCACCTGCCCCCAAGCAGCCAAAGAAAAAACACTGCAGCTTAAGAAAGAATTCAATATTAGTAGAAACCAGACAAAACTTTCCTGAATAGTGGGCTGAGACCTTCAAGAATTCAATGTGTGGTAGAGTGAAATGCTAGTGGAAAAGGGGTCATCTACAGTGTTATTAGAAGGAACTCTTGTGGCACTGCTGGGATTGATGTGCTGAAAAAAAACCTCATTATATACATTCACACTCAGCTTTGCTCTGTGCATACGCTATATGTATGTCCTTGAGAAATTTAAATACCTGCTTATGTATGGCAAGTGGCACATTCACCTTTGTTCATACACCTGGCACCCAGGTTTGGAAATGGGTATCATTTGTATGAATGACATGATGTGCTTAGAGCATCCGTGTGATGGGTGAGATTGTCATCTGTGTGTGTGTGTGTGTGTGTGTTTTTGCCAGCATTACAGAACCTTCTATGCAAAACCAGTTAATTACTTTGTTATTAGTCAAGATAACAGGTATTTGCTTTGGAGCTTTTTAATCAGTGGTTTCTGATTTCCTTTATCTCTTTCATGCTCACATGTGCACACATACTCTATCTTGCCAAAAACATGCAAACATGCACACAACCAGAAAATGATATATGTGTACCTTGAGACCTTACGTACTGACCTTACTACACACAGTGAGGCACAGTAATTTAATTAATATCCGGTTTGTATTTTCTCAGACATACATGTGGGTGTTGGTATTTGTGTGTTTGTTTAGGTGTTTACAGGCTTCTGTCCTTGAATGCATTCATTGTTGCAAATTCATGAGTTTGATTTTATGACAGCAAATTCATTAGTTTATCTTGTGACACAAGTTGTAAGGAAGTTTACCTCGTACCGCAAACTATGAGAAACAAAGAGACAGAATTGAATGACAGGCCTGCGGTTTAATTGGGCTCGGTGTAAGCGTGCAGTGAAGCAGAGTGATACAGACCTAATGGAACTAATTACTTTGTTTTGGTAAAGTTACTTCAAGCAGAATCATCACGGTTGTTGTTGTGTGTACTTTTTTACAATTTTTCAGGGGAAGCATAACGGAAATAAGCACAGATTTGGAAATATGGTTTCTCAACAGGATTTAAAGCAGTAAAAAAAGGGTCTCACTCTGTAAGTCCCCGGAACTGTAACAGTAAGCGCTTCACTTTCATGGCAGGTGCCAATATGAAGTCATGGGTGTAATTTCTCTGTTTAAATTTAGGATATCTCATTTTGCGATGAAGCACTTCAAATGCTCTCAACAGAGACAGTGAAATCTCGGTGTGCATTGTTGGAAAGTCGTATGTTGTCGGGTGGGTTGCTCAGAGCTAATAAGACAAGAGACAGCCTAACTTTGTGCCAGGAGTACTCGTATTGATCTTACCACTTGTGGAGCTTGAGAGGGGAGAAGGACACTTTACCTCTCCTGAACAAGGAAAGTAATTGGGTGGATTGACCTTGCAGAGACAGGCAAGAAAAGGAGGCAATGCCAGACAGAGAGTCACTATGGGTGAGAGATGAGAGAGTGAAAGCAATACTGAGAAGAGGAGGGAGAGACAGGCATTTTTATGTGTGTGTGTGTGTGTGTGTGTGTGTGTGTGTGTGTGTGTGTGTGTGTGTGTCCGTGTGTGTATCTGTTAAATGTTTTTTCCACATATAAAGGATTATTAGGTGGATAATAAAGTAAGATAAGTGTTTTTATCAAATAATATTTTGGATTGATTATGATGATGATTTTTGTATCTTAGAGAATCTTTTTTTTCATGTACCAAAATATTCATTTTGGAGATTAGTCATTTTATGAGGACAAGTATGTAAACATTACAACAACAAGGTGGAGCCATTTTGGTTGAAATGACATAAATCTTTGAAAAATTCACTCCTGCCTTGGAAACAGCGGTGGACAAAACAGTTTCATCTCACAGTCCATTTAGTAGCTGTTCTGGAACTTTCAATCTTGACAAATTTTCTTCATCAGCAGTATGAATTGTTGAGTTATCTTTGATTTTGGATTTTTGATAATAGTTTGAAATAGCAGTTTCAAAACAATACTTAAACAATACTTAATATTTTTGTGGAATATTGTATTCATTTCATTATTTAATTTCAATTCATATTTTTTATATGTACTAAATATTGTCACACTAATAAAATAAAAAATAATAAAATTATGACATAGAAACATACAATTTAAATTTACAGATGATGAATCACACTTTTGTACTGGTAAAATAGGCAGTGGGAAACTTTTTAGTAATTTCTTATGTTTAATGACTATTTTCAATACATTTTGTACTTTTGTTTGTGTCGTCTCTGTTTTCTGCCAGAATTGTTGTCTGTTTCTAGGGCAACCATCATTCCCCAAGTGTGAACAGAGGCACCGTCCTCTCTGGACCTGCATTTGTGTTGCACTGAAACAAGCAGGAACAAGAAAACAAATGACAGTCAATTCTGTTGTATACACTAAGAAAAGAAAACAGAGCAACAAGAATTCCCTGGTTATTTATAATTGTCTAAACACACAGAAAACCTGAGAGACTTCCTATACACAAAAAAAACAAAAAAGAAATTACTCTTTGCTTTGGTCTCAGTTCAATCATTCACTTCACAGTATTTGCCATGAGACCAATTTTTTTGACTGGCCGGTCTGCGGTCAAGTTGTGAATGTTAGTTTGACGAATGTTTTCCCTCTAGGTCTCCCTCTTGAATTTGTCAGATGGGAGAGAGGCTGGATGAAAACATTGAAAACCATTCCTTCCATGAAAAGGTTTATATAGCTTGGTAAGCCTACCATGACAGTATAAAAAAAGAGCTACTATACTTCTAACTGGGTCATAATTTATTTTTCTTGAGTTTGAACTGCTGCCATTATCACGTCACGTATTCTTAGTCATCCTCAGAGTTGGAATGATGAAGCAGGTGTAGCACCCTGAGCCTCAAGGGTAGAGATTAAAAACAGCTATTATTGTTATTAATATTATTGTTAATAAATGTTGCACTGAGACTATTACTACAAAAATAGCTACAAGCAACAGCAACAGATACTAGCACTTTATGTTTTCTCCTTTACTTTGAAATCCAACTTCAGTCGTTTATCTCCTGAAAACTTCAAGACTTCCAGCAACAGCATTGGATGTTTTCATGCCTTTTTATCTTGCCTTTTCCACGACCAACCACCTTTCATTTCCCTTTTCCCATAAACCGAGAGACTTTCACTGTCACAGCTCCCCTGTGTTTGCTGCAGTGGCTGTTCACCTGAGTGATTTAATTTGGCAGGCTATACAGTATAGCTCACAGCACACCACTAAAGACGGAGAAAACATTATTTTAAAGGTGGAAGCACAAGATTGAAATAATATCCCTAGGCTCAGTGTAAGAGAGTGTGACAGAAAGGGAAATACTGATTGACGGAATCAGATCTACAGACAGACATAGCATAATTTCCTTCTGGCTATTTGATATATCAGACGTGTGTTGATTCCATAATCAGCCTTATTGCTTATTTTTACACCCCTGCAGATTTACACTTCCATATGTGATGTTCTAAAGCACCATGAATTTATAGAGGAAATTCAATCTTTTGTGTGTTAAGCTACAAAAAAACTACTGCAGATGATCCAATACAGTCATCACTCCTGTAATATCACACGGGTTTACTCCCATGTGTGACCTGTCTCTCCGCATCCATCACCAAGGTGTGGGCTGTACATAAGATGGATGAACCACTAACACACTCAGTCAGGTTCCATTACTATTCCATTATCCCTCATCTTTTTCCTTGGGGCAGCAAAGGCAGCTCATGCTACAGGATTATACACAGCATTGTACTGGAAACCATTCAGCCCCAGCCCCATGCGAGACCACCTGTGGCTCTGCAGTTACTGGATATTTCTATCGCTTCCATCTACAGGCTGCAAAGGAAAGATCATGTGGAACGATTGTGTCATCACAGGCACCTTCAGCCACAGGATTATCTTGTGTAATCCTCAGATAGCACTGAAGAGAGGGAGGGAGTGAAATAAGGAGCAATTTGAGACTCGTGTTGTATCACACGCCCCAGCTCAGCCCAACAGCTGTGAGTGCCAGCTCAATGAGCACAGGCACAATTTCACACACATCTGCATCACACTCTCTCTTTTGTTGTCTCTGTTTCATTGTGCACACATACACTTATGCAGGTTTTTCATTCCTGCCTCTCCCCCGGTGCAATTTACCCTGGCAGTGTGAACAGAAAGGCCAGAGGTCAATGCAGAGGGGCACGTTAGCTAAACTGAAGGGGACAAGTGCTCTTCCACTGTTACCCTAGAGACAAAATGAAGCATTGAAGTGTTCCATTAGGACACAGACATGTCCTGCATGCCACTGCGCAGAATAAAGCATATTAATATTACTTTCTATTACAATTCACCTGCCTTTGCTGACACGTGATCTCTGGGTGTAATTTGTGAGAATTGCATCCAGAGATCAGCTGGATCTCGTAGTGTGGACTTATAGTTTCCTAAATATTTATATACTGTATTTCTCTATGGACAACCTCACTTCCATCCATGAATGATGAATTTATTTTAATTCTTTGTTTACCGCAAATATAAGGACTTCCACAGTTGCAAAACAGCAATCCATCATGTTTATTGGCCAATTCCACTTCTTCCTCCCTTTTTCTTTCTCTTTCACTCCCTCTTTTTATCTCCTGAGTCTACGAATCCTTGTCATCACTATTTAAAACTTAATCTTACGCACTGAAGTAATAATGTTGTCACCACAAACCACAAGAGCCAGCAGTTAATGAGGGAGGACCCTGGAGAAGTCTTGACTTTCAGTCTCCTCCTGCATTCCATCGTTCTTAATCTCAAGATCATCACTAACTCCTGCAGATCAATATCTCATCATCTTACGTCTACACAGTCATATAGTAATCAGGATAAGTGGTGTAATTTTGTGGCTGATCACTAAATTTTTATATACAGACACTAGGAAGTCATTAAGATGGTTATTTTAGGTCTTCACTGTTAATGAGTCCTGACCTTTAACCTCTTACAATTGAGTCATGGATGGCTGCATGCTTCCTCAGAAAATGAAAGAATGGACATTTTATCTTCTGGGGAATGTGACATACTGAACAAATGCTTTGTCGTTTTATTGTTTATTTGCTTAATATGGCCACACTGCTAGTGCAGCTTTATAAATATTAGAATCATTAAAGCTGTCAAGTTGTCTCTCTGGTGCTTGTCTACACCCTCAGCCAAATTTGGTCTAAGGATTTGTACTGATATTGAGAGACACACATAAAGGAGTGTTTGTATCTGTGTTTGAAGTTAAGTTTTTGTGTGCAAGCCAGTGAATGCACTTACAGATCTGCAGCCAAGTGAGTGTAAGTGTGCTCTCTTTGTGTGTAAGTGTATGTGCTGGTATAAAATTGTTCCATAAGGGCCGGGCTACTTACAGCTCCAAGAGTCAGAGTAATTAGGGATATTAACAGGCTAATAAGTGCAGATTGCTTCACTGACTGAATTACCGCTATATTGGAAATGCTTCCAGGATAATAAAACAGAGTAGGATTAAATTGCAAAGTATTGCTAATGAAAAGAGTTCGAAAGGATATGATTAGGAACAGCGCTCTGTTTGTTTTGTTCTGTTCCTATGCATTAAACTTAGCCTATGGAGTTCATCTGTAAGACAGGCACACAATATCACTGAACAAATTTACAGACGTGCTGTTAATACTCAAAGTTATATATACACATATGAATATATAAACTTACCAATAAAGTGTATATCACACAGGAGTTTTAATTTCAGTCTGAGGACACCTCTATGTTCTTTATTGCTTTGTTCTTTGTGTCCAGCACACAGACCCCTTAAGGATTCTGTGGATATGGTTGTCTTTTCTAATAAGCTCATTTGTGACCAGCAAATGCTGGTAGCTAAATCATGACGCATAAAATTGTGCTCATGTTGTGAGATCTCTTCCCTAGCAGCTCTAGGGTGGAAAAATGTGACATATCAGGCCAACATCATAATGATCCTGTCCCATCTCTAACCTACGCACCTGTTTGGCTGACTCCTGCTCCCTCAGTTGACTTGGCTATGTCAGCTTCATTTCAGTGGAAATGGCAACTGGAATGAGGTGATTGTTATTCATTCTATTTTCTGCATAATATTCACGATTCCTTTCTGCATTTTTCATGCAGTCTGTTTTATATGTGTAATGATGCATGTCAGCAGAATACCATTATGTCATCCATTTGAGCAGTGTCCTACTATATGGTTCCTCTGATGATCGAGTGCAGTATGTCAGTTGATGTCAAAAACCAAAGTTGCCTGTGAATGTGTATCCATGTGTGTTACATTAAGTGATGGACTAGCAATCAGTTCCCAGCCTCTTACCCAATGCATGCTGGGATAGTCCAAAGCTTTCCACAACCCTAAACAACACTGCAGTGATGCAAAAGTGAGACAACATCGATGTGACCTAGTAGTTGACATAAATCTAATTCAATTTTTTTCCTTCTTAGCTTTATAGCAATGTTAAACTTTATTTAAGCACTACCGTATATTTAGGACTGGTTTATGGTAATATTATCCATGTATTTCATGCTATTATGAATGAATGAATGCTTTAATTTAAGCATACATCTATGACTCGGTCTCTTAATAATTATGTTTCCATACAGCTTAACTGCAATAGCAAAAACATTTCATGCAAAACATAATTGCGATTATGTGTCTGGATTATGTGTTCTATTAATATTATGAGGACTAATAACCATAGCTGTCATATAAAATTAAAAAAGAGGGAACCATTAAAATGTAATGGAGTGAAAAAATGGCTGTGGCTATGTTTGTGCCATTCTTTGTGAGTTGTTATGAGTCACATTTAAAGACCTTTGAGGATCCTTAAAAAGTCATACTGTTTCATTCATTTATGGACTTCAAGCTGTCGCCATAATCAGCTGCTAAAGGTCAGTGTACACTGGCAGCTAAGCCACTAAAGTGAAGGGAATCACCTTGTTTTACTGTTTCTTACATTGCTTGTCAACTCATATTGTCTTTAGTCTTTTCTTTGACCTATTGGCTTCAAGCCTTTTATCATCCCTCAATTATTTTAGTATATTATGACTTTTGTTTAAATGTTCTACTTTCTGTAGTTTGCATTTGTAATTAATTACCAATGGTGACGGGGGCGCTGTTATTTTTTTTACAAGGAGGTGGTTTTAAGTACTATGGCTGGTGTTTGTATGACTGATTTTCTCACTGTGATAGCACTGCAACTGTGAAAGATGCAGTCATGAAACTTTACAGGTGTGTAGCTGACATAAAAATTAAAGTGAGTTCAAAGATGGATGTTGTCCATTGTCCATTGTGGACACAAAATTCATTTGTTGGACAAACAAAACAAACACAACAAAGAATGACACAAGAGATGAAGAAAAACATGAAGTTAAGCTTCATTACAGTTCCTCTGACGGAATGAGAGAAAAGGAGGATCTACAGGAGGCTCTGTGAAAGGGAGCTGGCTGTTTCTGTGGAGCCTTCATCCCACTCAAGAAAAGAAATGTAAGTTCATCAACCTTAAGAAGCAAAAAGAGAGGAGTGTCTCTACCTGAGCCGCTTATTTTTGTGTATTCTGCCTTCTCCAAAGAGCAACCACAAGTTAATGTTGCTTTTGGATTTTCGTCCATGAAGGCAGACCATAAACAGAGGGAGGCTGCTGTCTTACGAGAGTCTTCCGCCTCCTCTAAACAAGAGGCACCTGGATGTCCCACCAACAACAGGAGGATGATGACAGGGCCCAAACAGAGGGAGTGTTAGGATAAAGACCACCAGGCCAAGCCCAAGGAGCTCGTCAACCGTGTCAAAAGCATCGTCAACAGGCTGACTCCCAAAACATTTCAGGATTTAATGAGTCAGCCGAAGGCACTGACAATGGAAAAGGAGGAGAGTTTGAAGGCAGCCTCATCTCTGAGATGCTGAGACCAAACAGAAAAAACCTCACACAATTAAACATGTATTTTACAATGTAATATGTCAACAGGAGAAGCTTCCCGTCGCTCAATAAATAACATCAAATATATTTGGAAACTCTTCAAATCAAAGATTCTAAGCAAGGCTGTAATAACAGCTGGATCAAGAGATGCTTGCTAATACATGGTATCATCAAAGTGGGTCATGGACTTGTACTTTGATGAAATGGATGGCATTAGAAAGGAGCGGAAGACATCACAAAGGGTTTCCTTCATGCATACAAAGTGGACTTAAGACAGAGAAACTGGTTGCCTGAGATGGATATGACCAGCAAGAATAAGAAGAGCACTGACGGTGAATCCTCACCCCTTGCAGCCAGCCTATCCTGTAACATCTTCAGGACCAACTGGCTGCAGAGTTCCTCAGAACCAGGATGCGGATGTCAAGCCAGAGCTCACTGTGGATGAAAAGTCACTGTTGACCCCGGACAAGAGGGAGGAGAGTGTCAGCCAGCCAAGGTCTATGGACTAAAAGACCGGCCTCACTTGCTATCCCTATGTTAAACCCTCACTCACAGAGGATGACCCTCTCTGAGGCAATAATCGATAAAAACCTGAACAGAAACGAATGGAAAAAAGCCCTGCACTGCGTGTCAGAACAAACCAGCCCCCATGTCCTCCATGTGTTTTTTAGGGCCTCTGTGGACTTAACGTTTGAGTGCAGCAGCAACACTCAGAGGAAAATTGGCCTGTAGCTGCCTGAAATGCACAAGTAAGGAGTCCTGACAGTAGAGCAGATCTTCGAAGGTCTGAAAGAGATCTTGGAGGATGCAGGCTACAGTGCAGCAGACATGCCTGACATCTTGGTCTGCCTGCTGAGATAATCATCCCCATACTGCATAAGGGAGGTGTCTCAATGGCTGAGCTCTGTGAAAAAATCAGGACCCTTGTATCTCTTGAACAGACTAGTGTGCGGCTGGCGCACATGCTCTGTCTGATTTCTGAAAACAAACCATCCCGTACCTCCACCATTCTTCCCCACTAAGCCCCGGCTACCCCAGTCATCCCTGCACTCTCTCTTTATTTCCCCTGAACCCCACCCCCAACAACCTCCACCTTGCTCTATTCTGCCCCCATGCTCTCTCTCTCTCCCTCTCTCTCTCTCCCTCTCTCTCTCTCTCTCTCTCTCTCTCTCTCTCCAGCCTACCAGGCTGAGGCAGACGGCAGCCCACCATGAGCCTGGTTCTTCTCAAGGGTTCTACCTGTTAAATGGGAGTTTTTTTGTTGCCACTGTGGCCAAATGCTTGCTCATGGGGGAATGTCAGGTACTAGACCTGTTCTATATGAATGGCCATCTGTCTATGTGTGTGCCAGTATTCAAACAGAATTTTGCCAGACTGAGATGGATATTTTTCTGTGTTAAAACAATGCACAGACCTACATAGCCTTGCATGTATCAGAGAAATAATGAAGTCCAGCTGGAGAAACAGGCTTATAAGTCTAAAAGCTGATTAGATGCCAAAGCACAACACATTGGTTTATAATACTCATGCAGCTTTTGAAAGTTATCACAGGCGGAGGCTGTTTTATCTTTGGTTGTGACGATTTGAGGGAAAACAGCCTTCATGTCACAAAGTCTTTCACCAGGAATTTGTGCTTGTATGTACAGTGGCATCCAAAAGTCTTTTCCTAAATTGGAACTTGATCTCAGACTTTGGCACCCAGTGTACATAATTTGCCAACTCAGCATATTGGCAGATGATGTAATGTTGTGTTTAAAACAAGTAGAACCAGATACAACTTCGGAGTCAAACCTCGCCTGCATTTTTTTTTAAATTCAGCGTTTAAATCTATCTGTCCTTGGTCTGTCCGAGTTCGCACCTTTTTTATCCATCAAAGGTGTGAGCTGGGACTGACAGCAAAGTGGATAGGAGATGAAAAATAAACTAAAAAAATCTCTGCACCATTTGGTCTTATTGTAATACTGCTAAATAACCGGTACTAGATTTAACTATTTTACGTTTGAATGGATGATGTTGGTCTGAACATAGCCCTTATTTGCAATTGAGAGATTGCTTTACATTTAGCATTGTTATCAAAATATGCAAAAATTGCCAGTATTTTTTCAAATGAAGGAAAACAAATGAATCCTCCCAAAAGGAGCCCTGCAATCTTTTTCTGCTCCATTTTTGAATGAAGAAAGTTTCTTTTGTAACTCCACCTTCTTTTTATCATATTAATTCAACTCTGACTTCTTGTAAAATTCAAGGTTACTCTATTAAAAATGAAGGTCCAATTGTATAATCCTGAAACCTTTATTGATCAAGGCCTTTATTTGTGACATGAAGCTTTGTTTTTGATATTGTACCGTGGTATTTCCATGAAATAAAAACAATGTTAAACAGAAAAAATGAAGTTGTACCTACAATATTGGTTTTCAGTGGGTGCTACCTTTAGTTGCAGTAGTTGTCATCAGGTTCAACTTGGCTGTTAAGTTTATATAATTTGATGACTTGATTAGCTTGATAGTTTTTTTTGACTTGGAAACAGGGAAATAGCTGCCATAGAGAAAGTTTTAAAATATATATATATATTTTAATTTCTCATTCTTCTTAAATATCTTAAAAGTTATGCAGGGTTTGGTTGGTGGATAGTTATATTTCTTAGGACAGAATGGCTCTGTTTGGAAAAATTGAGACAACATCTTTGTTTTACGGCAAAGTCTCCAATCTTGCAGTATAAGATCCACTTGTATGACTGTATGATTACAGCATTAATACAGTTTTTTTATGGTTATGTTTAGGAAGTTGGAGACTATAGACAATAAATTTGTCACATCATTCCTTCATAAAATACATTGCCTCTTAACATAATCCAACAAATAATTAAGCTTCTTACGAAACGTTAGTCCTGTTGCAGTTTAGTTGCATAAAATCATAATGTTAAGGAGACAGGGTTGACAACGAAGTGTGCTCAGCCCCACATGGACTTACAGTACACAATTTACATTGAATACAGATTCAATAACATTGTTCATTGGTGGACCCAAATTGTAAAATTTGTACTTGTCATGAATGCTAAGTTAGCAATAATCATTACCAACTAAAATCAAATGGGCAACGGGACTGGGCAATGCTCTGTGTGCACAAAGTTTTTGCACAAAGTGGCATTGTAGAATTTAGCAAGCAATGTAGATAAAACCTTAGAAATGCCTTCCTCTTACCGATCTGAAATACCCTGAGTTAAAAATTCAACTTTCTTGAGATACCGAGAAATAATCTGAGACTCCAGCAATTTTCAACACATCTGTCCTCTCCAGCACAGCAAAAGGAGTAGAGGAAATAAGCCAGTGAGGTAGAAATGCCTTCTTTCTGACAGGAGGCAACACGTTTAATATGAGGAAAACCTAGTGTGTATTGAAATTTTATAAACAAACTGTTTGGAAGCTAATGATGTGTACTAATACCACAGTCTCATTTCTTTATTATAATAATACCAATGTTTCATGATTATTTTGCAAATGACATGAATAACAGCTACAAGTGTGATATTCTGTAAGAGGTGCGTGCGTGTGTGTGTGAGTGTGTGTGTTTGTGTGTGTGTGTGTGTGTGCGTGTGTTAGTTTAATCTACCATGTAGAGATGAGCAAACTGACAGCAAACAGAAAAGATTATAGTACATAACCAGACTCTGCTTAATATCTTCTCCCTCAAAGTCAATCCAAGACATAAGACTGCTTATAAAATAAAGGGTAAATTTAGGGAGCATTTTATTTTCACCAAATCTTATTTTGATTAATCTGACAGGGAAAAAAAAAACACAGACCTGGCATCGTCTCCAATGGACATCCCTCCTTCTATTCTCTTTGTCGTAGGAGATCCAAGTCGTTTTTCATTCTTTGCATCATTTTATTTTACAGACAGAGAAGACTGGGCTGGAGGGGGATGAGATGGATGGATAGAGCAGAATAGAAAACAGGAGCGGGGAATGAATTCCTGAGCCTCAGGGTGAAGGCCAAACCAGACACCAGGGCATGAGAAAGACATCTCTAAATAACTCATGTCTTTAGACAAAGATAAATACTGTAGCTTATATACACAGCTTTTGTCCAAAAATATTTTTTTCCTTGGAAGAGACTTTTGAACTACCATTCATTGTTTGCAGCTGATATATTTTTAGCGGCATTTAGTGGCATTGTTCTTTGGTCTTTGGTTCATACTCAAGTGGCTGGACAATTATTGGAGTAATTGCTGGGATTTTTTGTACCGACATCCGTGGCCTCCAGAGGCTGAAGCTTACTGACGTTAGTGATCCTCTGGCTTTTCTTTCAGTGCCACCATGAGGTTGACATTTTTGAACACTTTGGACCAGACTATAAAATCTCAACAGTTACTGGATTGATTTAAATTTTGTACAGACATTAAGTCCATCTCCAGAGGCTGGAGCCTCTGAGACTTTGCTGAACTCCTATTTTTTCCTCTAATGCAACCAGCAGGTCAGATGGTTCATTTATTCAGAGAAATACATCACAAAATATCCACTGGATTGATTGACAAAAAACTTTGTATGGACATTCATGTCCCTCTCAGATGAATTGTAATAAACTTGGTGGTCTTTTAAGTTTCCACTTTAAATGTTTCCACTACTTTAGTTAATGAAAGTATATCTACAAAACTATTGAAATTCTTGTCACCCTCCTTTACTGTACTGTGTTTTGTGCTACTTGCGCTGACATGCTAAACTCAGATGGTTAACATGATAAAATTTATACCAGCTTATAATGAGCATGTTAGCATTGTCATTCTGTGCATGTTAGTACACTGATGTTGGCAATTACCAGACAGCACCGCTGTGCCTAAGTACAGCCCGACAGAGCCTCTAGCTTGGATTTAGAAACAGTCCTTTTAAGACCCTGAAGCAAAAACTCAAGTTTAACAAGAACAGAGCATTTGGAGCTGTAAATTAATAACTGCCACCAATTCACTTCCTCCATCAGCCTTTCCGCTCTTTTATAATCTGTCTCTGTTAGTTTAAGTAGCCATATCTTTTCTCTACGCTTTTATTTTGCTCTGCTTCTGCTCAGTCCAGAAAATAGTTTTAGCCAAATACATTTACCTCTGGGCATAAAGGGGCAAAAATATAATTAGAGTTTTTCCATGTCAATAAGATAGACTGTCTGTTTAAGTTTTCATATATTTTTGGGTGTTGAATAAAACTGATTGGCTTTAAGGAGGGGGTGCTAGTTGGGAGTGGAGAGCAGCTTGTGAATGTTAAAACAGTTGGGGGAAAACAATCAGGGTTGACCATCTGGCTGCACTGTGAAAAAGTAGAAAGTGCCATTGCCCCAAGAAAATCCCATCCACTTCTCCTCTATCAAAATGCAGTCCACAAAGACGACGTCTCTTTTGCCTTTAGTTCAAGTATTTAATTGAACCAATGAGCACTGATTCAGAAAAAGAAAATGTTATTAAGAGTGGCTTTATTAGGAGGTATGCCTCATGAAAAGCAATTGCCCATATACTAAAACTAGGAACTGGTGGTGTATTTAGACCAGCCTATATCTGTATGTGTGTTTTCTTCTCCTGCTCTATCATGTAAGTGGAGCAGAGGCTGCTTCGCAGAATGGATGGCTGCTGTCAGAAGAGGAGAAGAGATAGATTGATAGGGGAAGAGAAAAAGAGGGTTAAAGACTGAGGTTGAGAAAGCGCTAGGAATGAGAGACTGATGGCAGACGTGTGCAAGAGATGGAGTCTTTTCCATCCTCACTGGGAGGAGAGAAGATGTATGGAGAACCCTGAATGAATAAAAAGACGCAGTGATAGGTGGAATGATTGATGTTACGCCACAACTAAGCTCCTGCTCCTGTACTCCGGGTCTACCTTTCAACTTGTCTTTTAAACGCTAAGACATAATCCTTTCTGGACCTTCTTTTTATTAATCAAATACTCTTGTATAAACATTCAGTTTCTCCTTTCTATTTGATGCCAGCAACAATACCTCTAGTACTATAACACTACAGCAACACTGATAGAAAGCATGAAGTATTACATGGTGTTAGTCACATACTCTTTGCTTAAAGCAACACTCTTGTGTTTGTACATTTGTAGTATGACCTCTTTTTAACTAGCTTAGCTTAGTAAAAAAAAAAAAAAAAAGGCAAACAATTATCTGTCTCTCTCTAAAATACACATCTTGGCCCCTCTTAAAGGTAGTAATTAGCAAGTTCATTGGGTTATTTAATGTGGACATGAACAGATCTGTAAAAACAACAAGTAATAATTCTATGTGGACTTCGGTGCTCAAACTTTTTATTGGCGGACAGTTGATCTACCAGCCAAGCACTTCTAACCAATTTCTATTTTTGTGCAGATAAAGCGAACAAGGTACGACATGTGCATATGTCAAACTTAGATGTGTGAGTATTTTCATTTCCTTTGGACGGAAACAACAACTGATGAATGTGAGTCCAATATTCACACTTCTTTCAGTTTTTGGTTTGGTTTAGAATAACTGCTGTGAAAAATATTTGGGCTGTAGAAAAGCTCTGAAGAGCTGTGGGGAACTGTATTGGAGTTTTCCACAAAAGGTCTATGAGGAGGAAAATGAAGTTTACAGGTAGAGGAGATCAAGGCAATGAATGAGGTCAGGGCGTAGTGGTAAAGAGAGAAAAACTGCTGAAGTTCAAAGTGTGCAGGTTGTGAGAGATAATACAAGGAGAGAAAGGGGGTGGAACAGGCGACGTGGGATTAAAGAAGAGAGAAAGAGATGAGGGCACAGAAACTCGGTGTGACATTGTCGGTCAGTTTTCCAATGATTCATTATACTCAAGTCCTTGATTCTATACTTCAGCAGATACCACGAAAAAGGCAAACCCCTCAAATTCCCTGAAAAACAAAATATTGTTCATTGAAGTGAACATGAATCTATTCCACGTTGAAAACTTGGGCATCATATCTAAAGGAATTTAGCTCAAGAACCTCTTGAATATTTAAATATGAATATTTACCACAACATACTGTGCAAACATGGAATACCTTACAGTCTGCACTGTCTTGGATTGCCACATCCCACCCACCGAGCACTCACGCAGATTTGCTGAAATTAGTTGTGACATGTGTGAGGGAGGCAGAGAAGACGGCGGATTTGAGAGGTCAGGCTGGGTTGAAGACATCATTGTTTCCTACCAGAAAGGAAGGTAACATAGTTATGGACTTAAGATTTATGGAACGATTCGGTTGAAGCTCAAATAATGAATAGATTTTCCCTTTTTACATTTTTTTTCGTTAAAGGGCTTGTCTTTTCTGATCTGAGCATCAAAATGTTCATACTCAAGTATAGAAGTATAGTCAGTTGACAAGAAGGATGTGTTTGGCTTGTAGATAACACAATATTCTTAATGAATAATGTAAATTAAAATAATAGGATTGCTTATGATGAAGAAAGCATTAATTCAGTCCTCCTTTTGCCCCTTAAGCTCAGTTGCATCCTCAAAGACATGAGTTAAAATGGAGCCATCGGGTCCGACAGTTTCGAGTGCATCTCCATCTGTGCATCTCCGCAAGCAGTATGAGGATGTGACCCGCTGACACGGCAAGCCATAAACACTTTGTTGAGGTAGGGCCGGTTAATGACAGAACCCATTCTGCTTTGTCATGGAGGCGACACTAGTCAGCTTTCAGGGGATAGTTAAAGGAGCATGAGGCAGGCAGAGATACAGGGGGCATGTTCTATACCTAGCCTGGGTCAACGTAATTGTCCAGGCTTCCCAGTAAACTCTCACCGCAATCTGATCTCTGTTTGGATTGCAGGGTCTCTGGTGAGTAGTGTTTTCCAGCACACACATATATTTATACACATACACGGTATCAGTAAAAGCTGGAGCTGCTGACCTCTCTTTATGGATTGACCAGAGCTCTTGCTCATACCTGGTGCAATAAGCCTCTAGTGACCCAACACAACATCAGTAGAAACAGCATCAGTTTCATCTCACACGGATTTTCTGTGTTGTATCAGATCTGACATAACTTGTTAGAGGTTGTAGAAGTGGACAAGCTGCATGACAAAGAAAAATGGGACTCGGACAATTTAATGCAGCTACGCAGTCCGTTCATAACCAACCATCATGCGTAGTGAAAGTACTTCTGGGAACTACAAGGCATACAAATATAGCGCGGCTAGTGCACAAGACAGTTCCAGCTCGGGAGAATATACAAAGTGTTGCACTAGCAGAAAAGATACAGTTTATGCCAGCGATGAGCTACATTGTCTGAGACTGTAAAAGAGCCAGAAATGGAGAAAAAGGTTTCATTTAAAATAACAGCGTACATCTTTGGTAAACCAAATGAAAGTGGCTAGACAATAAAAGATGTCTGATTAGTTGTTGGGGCCCATTGTTCAATGATGTGATGAAATATGTGCAGGGAGGGCGAATTCACACTAGCAATCCTTCAAACATCTAAGAAGTCTTTGTCTTGGTTCAGACTGACTTTGATCACCTCGGTGTGTACACTAAAGTCTGACTTTTCTGTTCAGCTTGTCTATGAGGCATTTTGGCAAAGTTATTTGACTATTGTCTTTTCTTTTTTTTTTCTTTTTGTTTTTTTTACGCCTCAATTCCTACAGATTATTACATGTACAAAACATTGTATTGTATGTATTGTCAAATCTGAACTCTTGTCAGTCCGATTCATTAAAAAGTGATGAACTCCTGTACACTATTAGCAATCTGTATCCTGCAACATTTTAGTCATCAAATATCATCAGTCATCGTATTCACAATATCAAAAATCATGTATACTGTACACATTTATATCACAGGTTGCGACAACCAATGAAAAAGGACTGTTTTCACGAACACCTCAAATGACTACGTCAATGGTTGATAAAATACACACACATCCCTTAAAGGAATTAACACCATATGTCAAGGGAATGATAGTTAAAGTTAAAATGTGCATGTTAAAATAGCAAACATTGGATGTCAATGCAAAGTAATTTTTATTGAGAAAGAAGGTAAAGAGGAAGAAGGAAGCATAACAACTTGACAAGAACCAGTTCGAGACTCATTTTTCTATCGCACTCATGGATCTTAAGATGTATTTACTGCCTCATTCTGGCGATGTTTTAATCAGATACTGATGGTGTGACACAGTGGTTCCCCATTGCCCTATTAGATGAGCTCTATTACCAACACTACCTGTCATTTTCCAATTTGTTTTTTGAAAGGACTTAAAACTGCATCTTTTTGATTAGTTATTAGAGACTTTGGAGCTACTATAAATATGTTGTTGTTTCCTGTAGATATAACCGAACCTAATTTTTTATTTCCTTTGCTGAAAATCTTCCCAAATAGATTTCAACCAGAGCCGGAATGCTTTTGATATAATCTCCATTTTTATCACAGTTTGAGTAGATTATTCCTCACCATAGTTCTCAAACTTGGGGAGCAGCGGACTACAAAGGCTGCCTTAAAGTGACTGCATTTAAAAAAAAAGACTGTTAGTCATGATTTCTGAGTCACAACCATGACAGCGGCAGTGTAATAAATAAACAACAGTGGCACAGCAGTAATTGTTTTATTTGATCTTTTCAAATGTGCTCAAAGCAGAGAAGTAAACACTTGTTCTTTTAGAAAAGGAAAGAGGTTGGTGTCACATGAAAATCTTTCAGGGCATTGTTCATTTTACAAACAATACATTTTTATAATAGAGATACATGTGTGATTATGCGATACCACACAATAATACTGTCTTCATTTATTTACACAAGAAAAAAAAGCATTAGCCCTTCTGGCTATAAACGCTTATGATGAAAATATCGACTGTATATGTCATTTTTTTGACTTTATGGATATAATAACGATGTGGGTGTGTGTACTTATGTGCGTGCGAGCAGCAGACATTAAAAGAGAGAAATAAGGTGTTTGGTTTTTACTGTGGCTAAGTGCTTTTTGTTGCTGTAAGGGACAGAAAATAGACAGAAAATAGAATGGAGAAGAATAGAAGGACACACTCACACAGACAATCACTAACTGGCAGTTCGGATAAAATGCAGTGAGCTCTTTATCACAACACAGTTCCTCATGTTATTCACTTTGTCCTTCCTGTCTCTTTCTCACACACTCATGCACCCACAAACACATACAGATACATACACACACAGAGTGAAAGCCTCAGTGGGTGCCCATCTGTCTCAGCAGCACTTCTGTATACCATCTATTTTCTCAGAGGGGAGAGGAAGGTGCAAACAGATGCCGGGGGAGAGGAAATTGCCCGAGATGCCTCTCTACTGTACATGCCATTGTATCCAGACCAAGTCCAAGTTCATCGACAAAAACACGTCCTGATGGAAAGTTTCCAGTGCAGTTCCCTGTTTAGACACTTTTGATCCCCACACAAAACGGTGAAGCAGAAATACAACAAATTGTTTTTAAGTGTGAGTCTTTTTTTTTTGTCGTCTTATTTTTTTTTTTTGTGAAACTGTTTTGCTACTGAAACAGTAAGCAAGGAGCCCCTTCGTCCCATTGGTCCTCATGCTGAGGGTGTGACGTAATATAAAGACAAGAGAAAAACTGAGTAAGAGATAGCAGGAGAAGATAGATACCACTATCTAAGATCACAAACAACCATTGTGTGGAGATTGTCAAGGCCTTCGCATTATATTCAGTGAATGAGGTCACATTATAAATCAAGTGTCTCTGTAAACCATTTGCCTCCTGTGCAGGTCATCCAAGCGCAGCCGCTGTGGCGTGCATGCATCACAGTAATTGTTATGAGTTAGTTTATTGTAATTTAACCGAAGGAAGAAGAAATCAATAAGGAGGGGGAAGGAGCCGAAGCCCATATCAGTCTAAAAGCAGCCTGAATGGCATTTGATGAAAGCCTCCTCTGTGAATAGTAGCGGAGAGCTTACTCTTGTACTTTAAACTCGTTTTCAGTACCTCAGTTCAGTACTTGATCTATTAAGTGTCCCTTCATTTCGAGTGCAAACTCTGAAAGTAAAGGTGTGAAAGCACCCCAGGCCAGCACTTTATCCTGCAGCTCAGAAGAGTTCAAATAGATGTCTGCAGGGTAAGATGTCTATTACCCAACCTTGCAGGACGCCCCCCTCAGAAAGAGCGTTTCCATGACTTACAGAGTATCTTTTGGAAGGCTCTGCGGAAGTCCTGGTTGAAGATGGTGTAGATGACCGGGTTAAGGGAGCTGTTACAGTAGCCGATCCAGAAAAAGAACTTGAACAGCGTCCCGGGGATCTGGCATGGGTCCCGGCAGATTCCATACAGGCTGTAGGAGAAGAAGAAGGGGAACCAGCACAAAACAAATACGCCCATAACAACCGCAAGGACAAAGGTGAAGCGTTTCTCCCGAGCAGCAGAGACTTTCTTCCGATTGACGGTGCTTCGGCGTTTGCGACGAGACGAGAAGAGCTCCATGGACTTGGAACTGGCTCGCGATTTCCTGCTGGAGTATTTAGAGGAAGAGCTGCTCTTCCTGCTGGACTTCCTGTCCTTCCTGTCGTCGTGGTGATGTTTGGAGGAACTGGAAGTTTTTTTAGGTTTCTCATCGGACGAGCTGCTGTCGTCGAAGTCGTCGTCGTGGTCCGTAAGTGCATGTTTGGGCTCGTTGGGTAGAGGGGATTGAGCTGCGTGCTCCTGGTAGTGCCCGTTCTCACGTTCCTGGACTCTCGTGCTCCCGCCTCTGTTGGACTTAATCGACCCGCCTCCGCCCGGTTCAGCTTTATCCACTCCATTCTCTAGTGAGGAGTCCACATCCCTCTTCTTCTCTGACATTGTTCTGGTTCTGGTCTTTGCCACCTGGTAGATCCGGATATACACCAGGATCATGATAACACAGGGGGCAAAGAATGATCCAATGCTGGAGTAGAGGATGTACCAGGTCTCATCATTCAGGATACACTGAGGACTGGCCTCATTGCTACTCCTGTCCAAAGATATGAGTGGCGGGAAGGAGATTACAGCCGAGATCAGCCACACCACCACAATCATCCCTTTGACTCTTTTCGGTGTTCTCTTTAGGTTATACTCTACAGCCTGTGTCACAGACCAGTACCTGTCCAAACTAATAGCGCACAGGTGAACAATAGAGGAGGTGCAGAATAAAACATCCAGAGCCAGGTAGATGTCACACCAAATTTTGCCAAAAAACCAGTAGCCCATGAGTTCATTTGCGAGAGAAAAGGGCATGACTAGGGTGGCCACCAGTATGTCCGCACTGGCCAGGGAGACGAGAAAAAGGTTCTGGGGAGGTTTCAGAGCTCTGCTCGTTAAAACAGCGATGACAACCAAGACGTTCCCGACTATTGTAAATAGGATCAGAAAGCTGACAAGTCCAGCCAGACCCCAGATAGCGAGCTGGGTGTACTGGTTCTGAGAAGTGGAATTAGAGGACGCATTTTCTGCCTCTATCCCGTCCTCCAGGTTGGAGCTGTTAAAGAAATCCATTTTGAGGTTTTGGGGTTTTTTGTTTTTTTTTTTGTTTGTTTTTTTTTTTAGTCAAGGTTTGACTTTTAAAAATGCAAAACGTGCGGAAACGATTTGTAGAAATATCCCTTCAGGACTTCGGTCGAGAAATCTACACCAAATGGCATTTTTCTTTCTTCCTCACCTGCGATATTCCACATGCTGCATGCAAGTCTGTCTTTAGGAAGAAAAAACAAAAGAGAGAGCGACCGAGAGAGGAAGAGAAAGAGCAAGGGAGAGAGCGGTCGCAATATGCCAAGTCCTCTTAAGCCCTTATTCCAAGAGAGGCGCAGTTTGTCGCTCCGTGGTCAGAGCGGACTCCCTCCTCGGCGCGTCCTCTCCCATCCTGACTGCGCCCGCATCTCTCCACCTCTGCCTCCCGCCGGGTCCCGAGAGAGGTTTGTAACAACCACGTGTCTTTCTTTTTTTTTTTTTTTTTTTTTTTTACATAAGAAAAAAAAAAAAAAAATCCTGGCAGCTCCGCCCCGGAGAAGGAGAGATGGAAGCGATTAGCGGAGGAGAGGGGATGGATCCTGTGAACTAAATGAGCAAAAATATTTTCATTAGTGAAACTTTATTTGGGGATGGTTAATAAGATCAGAGGAAGCTGCTGCTGCTGCTGAGGAAGAGGAGGAGGAGAAGGAGGAGGAGGAAGGGGGGGGGGCGCTTGTTTCATGTGCGTCCCGTTTGTCTTGCGTTGTCAGAGCAAACTGGCTGACAGTCAAAAATCGGACAGCTTATCAGTGTATCTGTGCTTAAACCTATTCGACTTCTGAAGGTCCGTGTCAGTAGTACGTGCTCCTGTCCACCTTAATGAATGGGGGCTGCTCGCTGGAGGTCACATTGCTGTCAAAACGCACGGAGCGGCAGCGGCGGAGGGGAGCACGCTCCGCTCCGCCCTCCTGTGCGCACGCTGGAGGTCACTATTGCAGCAGCCAGCCTCGGAAGAACAAGCAGGCGAACACACCCACCATACACACCAGCAGCATTGGCTATATGCAATAGTATATCTACACAACCATCCGGTTATTGGATAGTCCGCCTGGATTTATTGATTAACTTGTGCCCTATGTGATACAAATGTGAAAGAGCCTATGTGACCTTGCACTGGAAACTTTTATCATTTTCCCTGTACCCTCTTTACTCTATTAGTTTGTGTGTTTGTGTTTGGGTAATTGCGTTGATAAGAAGATTAGAGGATTACACGGTGCTATTGTCATGTTGTGATGGAGCTGAGAAACACTGCTTTTGAGGATGTCAAAGGCGCTACATCATCTGCATGGGAAGCGGTGTGAGTGTGTACAGAGTCGAGGGCTTGCATGAATTACTCTATGATCAGTGAACATGCATCTTAAACTAATGGGTTCATCCCCTGGGTGGGCTTTTTCGCAGGAGATAAAGGGCTGAATCTACCATGACAATGACTCTCGGGCTGTCTTGTCTGGAGTTATTTATCTACGTGTTTTCATTTCCCATGGTGACACACGTGTATGCACACTTGCCACAGAAACAATCAGAGCTCCCTCTACCTGTATCTTTCTCCTTCTGTCTCCTTCAACTCTTACTCTCTGCTCTCAATGAGCCTTTCTCTCCCCAGGTTTCTCTAACACTCACATATTCTTTCAGGCTTTTCAAAAGAACTGTGCAGCAGCAGCACACTGCCAAGGTTGTTCAAATTAAATGCGAGATCACGTCAGTAATATCAATCCAAACAAAAAAAAAGCCTGTGTGAAAAGTTTTTGGTCTTCCTTTTTTGCCCCCCTCTCCTGTGAACCCCATCCAATCTGGGTGGTGCTGCCACCTGAAGAAAGCTTGTCTCCCCTTTGGCATATAGCCCAGCATTAAGTTCCTGTCATTAATCACAGAGCGCTCAGCCATACTGAATTAAAGAGCAGTCTCAGTCACAAGAAATGCTCAAGTCCAAACTGATCCTCATCAAGGCTATAGGGGGGAATTAGGAGGGCTCAGGGGGTTGTGGTCCATTTGACTGAATGGGAAACACAGTCAGGATGGGGAACTGTCTCCAAATTGTCCCCTCACCAATCCCCAAAATACCCTGCTCCCTCTCATGCAGCCTGTTTAAATTGAACTAAGGCTAGAGTGATGCTGTAGGTCCACGTAGATGCACTCTAAGCTGATTTTGAACAGACAGACAAGCCTTATTATGGTCATTAAGTCATGTCCCAGGGCCACAGCTCTGTCCATATAATTGGGACACCAGTGAGCCATCTCCACTATTACCAAGCTGTTTTCTTGTTTCTAACATCATTCTCCACTGAGGGAATAAGTTGTCTCTCTCTACTACTAGCTAGCAGTCAGCTTTTGGGTGCCAAGGAAACTGTTTTGATTACTTTTATCTCTGTAAATCAAGCCTTTGTGCTTTTTTGCTCTTCACACTAGTGACAAACTAAATTATTCTCCTTTTTGTGTTTTTTCATTCTTTCATTCTTTGTTATTATGGTTCAATCACTATAGTTGTAGAAAGTGTGACCCTTGTTTGGTCCATGTAACAGAGTGGTTACTTGTTTGCAGTCCTTTGCACTTTTATTGAAGGACACTGCAGCATATGTGGGCCTGAGGATGGAGGAGGTGCCCAGAGTTTAATATTAAGGGGGCGGGGGGTATGAGCTAATAAGATTCAACAGAACTTCTAAAACTTAATAACACCCAATGTGTTCCCACAAAATAACATGTACCGCCTTTAGTGGGCCACCAGAATCCAATACAGTGACAATTTCGTCACAAAATCAGCTGCTCACAAGAGCTAGCAGCCATAATGCCACAGATGTCTACCTCCCACTTATGAACTTGTATCAGCCACCTTTAACTAAATCACATAAATGTATGACAAGAGCACTAAATACATTAAGTAAGCCCCATCTTCATAAAGGTTATTGAAGCTGCTAACAGTAAAGATCGCTCTAATTTTCCCACCCTCACTAATGTGCAGTGGTTTCCATTTAGCAGCCCTGCATAAGGGGAAGTACGGTACCAGCTGTTGACAGTGACAAATAGCACTGCTACTTCGGCAGGCAACTACAAAACTAGAACAAATAGTTCAGTGAAGCAACATCCAGCACATGGGAGTTTTTCTCTCTAGCTAGCATCACCTCACAGAACCGGGCCTGCCTCTTATCTAGTAACTTGCCTTTCTGTAACAAATTAGTTTTTAGAGAAACTGTTTAAAAAAAGATAAATGGAATAGGTGATTAGACTTTTGGGATTGTTTTCAATCGGAAGGATTTTCATTTTTTGTAACCGCATCTCTAATTCTATCACAGAAAAATGAAGTTGGTGTTGTCTTTGCTGGCTATGCCTCCTTCTGAAATAATCTCATATCTGTCATATCTGTCTGATCCCAACCATTCAGTCATTCTCAGAGGCATCATCATTTGTGGTTTTATGTGTGTGGTTCTATGTGGGTGTGTGTGGTTAGTGTGGTTGTTTCTGTGAAGAAAGGAGCTGGGTAGAAAGCTAGATTCATTTTAAACACAAAGGACAAGAGATGTCAGTTGTGCCATTTGCTCAACTGAACTTGCAAATTATACCTAATAGATCTGCACAATGACGTGCAGAGAGTGAAGTGACTGCTGAATTGTTTAAGTAATGATAATGTTAATCCAGGGCCATTAATTTGAAGTTTCTTGATGTTTTATTATCTTCCAGTTGTGAAAATATGCGTTAAATAATTGATTTCTTCTGTAATTTGAACATATATAAACTTTTTCAAACCAAGAAAGTACAGTTGTGAGATCAGTTAAAAGTCTGACATTATTTTTAATAACTTTGCAGTGTCAAACAAGACCTAACCAAGATAGTTTTTTTTCTTTATAATATATTTTTGTTTCCCTCCATCAAACTCTTTCATAAAGTTTTTTGTCACCTTGAATCCATTTTTTTTGTTGCTCTGTCAATAATAGTCAATGCAAAACTCTTTCTGCCCTGTCAGACTCCAAAATGAATCCTCTGAAGGCTGTTGAAAGTGAAGGAGCATTTTCAGAGTAACTTTACTGATGAAATGGCATATTATTTTGGAAATATAGCTGTGATTCAGCACAAAAATAAAAACAGAGGATAAAAAGGACAAATAAAAAAGATAAAGGCTGAAGCTGTATAAAGTACAAAGGCTCTATTCTGCTTAGTACATTTTGGCATTTCAGAAATAAGGCAGTTGTTCAGCTGAAGGCGGTACAGATGTTTTATCTGCACAGAATGGACACGAAAAGAGGGCAGATTTTTTTATCCAACACTGATGACATGGAAGCATTTGGTGGCGATCAGTGTTTTGTTGAAGAGATGTAAAATAAGGGCAGCAAATGGTAGCTCTTTCAGCTCCTCAGGTGATCAGCATTAGAGACACTTGTTCTGAAAATCAGTGATTCAATTCTCTCATGTTTTCCTTTTACATGTGATCTTACATAACCAGGTCAAACTAACATTCAGCCTCACCTTCAGCTTGTTCTCATAAAAGTGTTTGGTCAGGAGAATAGACTATGTCGCTTCAGACTAATACATCGGTCCAATTCAAGGTCTTCTGTACAGCTGATGTCATCTGTGTAATTCAGTCATTTTCAAAGACGAACTGGGCACTCTAGCATAATTAATAAATGTGGCTGCAAACTTAAAAAAAATCATATAGCCTTTCAAAAAACGATGCCCCAAAGTGGCCACTACAGAGCCATTTCAGGCTCAAAAAACTTTTGGATATCTGCTGTAGCACAACATAGCCCACAACTCTTTAGATTATGACACTGTCCTGAGAAGGGTTGGGGAACCAATTATACGTAGCGCCTTGCTCAAGATGAGTGGCTGTGCAATGTCTGGCTTGGCAGAGTCATTACTGTCCATCTGAGTTACAGCTGGGCCTAACTGGCAGATCTGCAGGCAACTCAAGCATTTGGCACAGCAGGAATGTGTTGAAAACATGACACCCAAGACACTGACTGACACAAGTCAACTACGTGTTGCATCATGATCTGCACACCAGATTGACTTACCATTGGTGAAAAATGACCATCTGTGAAGTGTCACAGAGAGACAGGTCACCGATTGGCCAAGAGAGGATGAACAAATTGATTTGGGAGTCAAAAATGAGACTGGAGACAGGTGATGGATATTCTATGAGAGCTCCTCATTAGTTTTCATTTGCTGATGGAATCAACAGTTAAAAGCATCATATGAGCCTAATAAATCAGGTGATGTTGGACTTGTGGTATGTTATCCTGTGAGTCAATTCATCCTCAGCTGTAGGCTCCTTCAAAGGAAAAGTGATTAATGTGACATAAAATGATTCCAAGTCAGGACATGTAGCTGTAAATTCACTTTCAGGCTCCTTCTCCTGACCAGAACAGAGCCCATCAGTGCCAAACTTGTCAGCTGGTAGAGTAAATCAGCCCATTGGGAGCACTCTCAGAGTCAATAAGACATGTGACCTCACAGGAATGCAATATCTGAAGATAAATACTAAGCCTTTTGCATTACAGTACTTCATCCATCTATACCCTGCCCTGTAGATCATTTCCTAGCCTTCAGTAAACACAAGGCATTTTTCAAGGGCTGTGGGTTTCTTTAGGATGCCCAGGTCCCAGCATAATCCCACTACTGATGCCTTTGCTGCCAGAGCTCAGCCTATAACCCTGAAACCTTTGACAGGTCTGTGAGCAGAGGGCAAAGTTTGGGACACAGAGTAGTGGAGAAAAAAGAGAGGAAGACAGAGTAGAGGAATATCATAGAAAGCAAACAGGAGTTGAGAGGGAAAGAAAACGCTTGAGAAAGGATAAAGCCAGCTGACGACCAATATGAGATGGAGATGTAGGCGTGGAGATAAAATTCAGGACAGAAAGAGTCTGGGTGGCCTAGATCCCTCCATCAGAACATATGGGCTGCTAGAAACCTTTCCTCATCAGTTAATTAGTTGTGGCGTTGAGAGATATTGCTCATGCTTAGAGAATTGGGTAAGAAATCATCATCTGCTTCCTATCTTACTCTTAATCATGCTCCGATGTATCATTGTACCCAAAGGGGTTGGTCTGGACATTTTTTATCCTTTCTTTGTTCTTTGCCTGCATGTGCACATGTACAGCTTTTAGGCTCGTCTTTATTAACTGCTACTTGTGGAGTTATGTAATTTCCCTGCATTAAAACAGGCTTTTAATTTATGATTAGTTAAGACCTGTCTGAAGTTACTTAAGGGGACAATGTGACAAGCAGTAACACAAAGTTGACCTATACTGTTATTGGATTGGGCAGCCATAAAAATGTTAATAATAAATCTATACAACATCAATCAGTGTTATGTTGTAACATTTTTAGTATCCTAGTAATCTTAGTGCGGAATTTTTTTTTTCTGATTGCATAAAACTATTCACATAGCGTTTACTGGTCAATGCAGACCAGTTGTATCCTGATTCTCTATTCCCATTTTAAATTTTTCTTTAAATTACATCCCCAACGTTATTTAATGTTCTTCAACAATCTAATAGGCTTATGTTGTGGCCATTAGTTTTATTGAAGACAGATCTGAATACTACAGTAACAGAGAGCCTCAGACACCATTACCAGGGAGAAGAAGCCCATCAGAGTCGTGAATCAGAGCAGTTGCAAACTCTCCATTGTTGTGTTTGTGAAGAAAACATAGTTGAGTGATGGTTACCAAATTCATCCAAAACTGACCAACAATTCAAAGGGAGTTGTTTTATCTGCAGATTCGGAGATCTGTAGTCTTAAGCTTCCATCTGCCATAATGCTGAAATACAACTTCAAGGATAGCTGCCGTTAGGTCCCCCTAAAGTTTTTATTTACACAGGCTTGTATCTTTGAATTTTATCAAAGAACCAGCTAGTTTCTACCAAAGTTTTTTATCTTTGTGTACTTTTTCTAAAAAATTTTCTAAATTTTCTAGCACATTTGCATCACTATGATGGGATTTGACACAGCAATGGGATGGGATGGTGGGTTCCATTGCGACCATCAATGAGATCAGGGAAAATCATAGTATTTTATCAAAGTGAATATATATTGCAATTTATTTTTCACTGATGCACTAAAAGCCCAATCAGAAACTGTGGCAATAGTCTATTTCACCAAACTGAAACAACAATTAGTAGTAGGCAGTAAACTGCATTTTAATTGGTACAACAATAGATCCACCTACAAGTAGCAAATTGTGGCTTCTGTCAGCAGCTCCTCTGTTCAGCTTAAGCCATTAGTTGTCCTCAGACCATGTGCTTGTTGGATTATCAAACGGTGTCTTATACTCTGTCCCCTTTCAGCTTTCATCAATCTGTCAGGCCCACCCACTTCTCATGGTGACCGGCCAAGGATGTGAAGATAGGAAGGAGGGACGGAGTTGACCTTTTCTCTCAAGCTCCATTTTTTTATTCTTTACACAACTAATTCCTACGCTTTTCATGTGCACAACACCATGAATGCCTTTGAGAGGAGACTGTCCAAAGGTGTGCACCATTATCCTGAATTTGTATGATTCTTTGCATCAGTGCAAGTGTGACCAAGCCTCCTGAAAAAGCCACATGACGAAATTCACCTTTGTTGAATTTTGACCTTCAAAACAAATCTAGTAGCAGTGAAACATTATTATTATAGTGATGGGCCATTTGGTGGTCTACACTGTTAGACTACCAGCTGCATCTTTGCATTTCATTCCTTATTACAGACATTAGACCCATGACATCAAATCCTTCTGGGTCAAAATTGTGGCTATCAATGAATGACGAAGTCAGTGAGAGTGAATGAAGTCATCAGCCTGTTTGAACTTTCACTAATGTCCATTACCAATATCTCCAGCAGTTTTTTGTCTTTCTTTGTGATATATTAAATATGTTTATGTTTGATTTGGACTTGGATAATTATTGAGACATATTGTCACGCTATTTTTTGTTACTGTTTCTCACGTATGTTACATGCTGAGCATTGCATGATGCGACCATTTTGTCCTTGCCTGTCTGTCTACTTTCCGGACCTGTATCTATATCATTTTTCTCTCCCACCCTTTTTCTATTTGCAGCTAAAATTGTAACATCTTTCAAGCTGTGAAGGTTGTGGATCAGTATTGTTTTGGTGTGTTTTTCTGAATGTGCTTGTGTGTGTTTCTTCTTTGTTGGATATGCACACTGTTCTACACTAACCTTGTCTTTATCCCAGTCTCACAGGCAACATGCTTTATTCAATAGAAAATCAAAGTATGTGAATCTCCTTTAAGTTTGGGAAATACTCTCTATCTGGAGACTGTCTCATTCTAAGCCCTTTTAAGTCTGCACTGTGGACAGGCTGTGACAGTGCCAGCTGATCTGAATACAGACTTTGCCTTTGTGGTGTCACTGTGGTTTTTCAGCTGGAGCACTGACATCTCAGCCTCTCTGCCTGATCACGCCTTCTTGCCTACACTGTGAATAATGGATGGTGTGTGTTTATATATATGTGTGTGTGTTTGAAAGTAGGCATTGTACAGTTAAATGATACAACAGAGTGAGAGAGACAAGGGTTAAACAGCTTCTGTCATGGCAAAGCTTCATCCAGTGGAGGGGTTTCTTCCTCTATCACCCTCAGCTGTATGTTTTCACATGTTTGGTCTTAGTTTGTGAGTGTGTTTGTGTGTGTGTGTGTGTTTGTGTGTGTGTGTGTGTGTGTGTGTGTGTGTGTGTGTGTGTGTGTGTGTGTGTGTGTGTGTGTGTGTGTGTGTGAGAGAGAGAGAAAGAGAGTGAGAGAGAGAGTCCATGCTTAGTTTTGCTTGACTAGATTCAACTATGCTGAGCTCAGTGTGATGAGAGGAGAATGGGGAGATTTGGACAAACTAGATTTCTGTTCCGACTGGACTAAGGAGACAGGACTGCTTTAAAACTAAATGGATTTCAAGAGAAATTCAGTTTTTTACAACTCAGAATTTACATCTGTCCTTCATTCCTTGTTTTTAGGTACAGGCAAATGCAGTTGTAGAATTTAAACTACTTAACCACTTAAATTTTAAGTTTTATGTTGGGAAGTTGGAAATATTTCATGCTCTGCATCTCCCTTATGCCCCCAGCCTGCCCCCTTACCATTCTTCCTCCTCTTCCCCTCTCTGCAGTTTTTTTATTCATTAATGTCCCAATAAAAGCTTAATTTTTTCCTCTTCCTCTTCTGTCCAATTACCAGTGTGCCAGTCAATGTTTGTACCTGTGAGTGGTGACTAACTGGAGATAATATTTTAGCATTTAGAATGGCAGTGTTTTTGTGTTGAAACAAGTGCAAAATGTCTGATTTACAATTTCAATCTCAGTGAAAAGCAGAAAATGTTCTGGTGTTTTGGTCCTTGGTTTCTAAATGTATTCAATAGCCAGCTGTACCCTTGAAGAGATTTTGGATATAAAAAGGAAAACAATCTTTCACTCCTGTAGATATGTGTAATGTTTTTTATACTCTCCAATTCCTATTGTGAGGTTCAAAATATCCTGAAGAAACAACAGCAGGAAATTTGTTAATGGAGGTTCTGCAGTCTCTGTCAGTGAGGATATCTTAATGGTCTTCCCCTCCAGTTATAGTTAATACATGGTGCAGATTCTATAATTTGAAACATATTTTTCTCAATTGGAGAACTTTTCCCCTAAAAGAAAAGTCCACCCCATGGCCACAACTTGGGCTTAACCCTGCAGCCCTAGTCTCATGGTAATCACTCAGTTTTAAGTGTACATCACCATAGCAACTGCTGCAAACATCAAGGAAAAAAAATCCTCCAAACAAAGTAACACCTGCATATATCATAATATTTTCATATCATAATATTTGTTTTTAATCAAATGAGAAATCACTCTGTAGCCCTGTGGAACTTTTTAGCCTTTTATAGTTCATTGTTTTTGTTTCACAGAGCACCACAGGTAGCATTTCCAACAAAAATGCTTTTATAAACCAAGTGCCCCAAATCAAACAGTGGGAACACAAAAGTAACAAACTAGCTGGTAAAGAGAGGATTAAATTGAGCAAGCACAGAACAAGACATTTCCCTTTGAGGATGGTTGAGTTGAAAACAAAGCTATATGGAGAGCAAATCTCGGAATTTGGGAGTAATGTTTTTCTGGGTCTGTCTGATGTGTAGGTATTCAATGTTTTTTTAGCATATCAGCCTACTTTTTATTAGGTGATGATATGTCATCACTTTGCATTTGTCAGCTTTTGTTGTGTTTTCTATGGGCCAGAAAGGGTTTAAAACATCTAAAGCATTTAAAGCATTTTTCAGAAGACCAGGTGATTTACCTTCCAGTCCTGGTCACATTTTATGGTTTTGTTGCGCATTTTGTCTACTTTTTGTCATGGTGGTTGACTGTCAACGAGCTCTTATGCTGTTTTTGAATTTCTTTAATCCTTGCTCACAATGAAAAGTTGGTCATGCCAAATCACTGCTGAAGGTTTAGAAGCCACACTAGTTTATACCCAGCTGGGCTGCAGAATTTTGCTTTTAGAAGTGATTCAAATCACTTTTTTATTAGTGATTCTTGTGTGTAACACTCTGAGCCTATTCACATTAAATGTAAATATATGGATGAATAGAGCTAGCTGGTAATCAAATTCATGAGACCAGATAGCAAAGATCAGGATCTTTAGCTTTTGTAGCCAGAAGTCATGCAAATACCCTGATCGTATATTAGCTTTGCTCTCAAACTTTACCAGCATGTAACAGTTCTTGTATTGTTGCACACACACTGAAAAACGGATACACACACATACACACTTTCTACAGACGAGTGAAGTTGAACAGTGACTGTAGCCTGCTGCTGTCAATCCTGAATATGAGCATGGCATGGCTAATTCAGTTACAGTTGCACATAATGAAATGAAGATTATACATGTACATCCATACAGAATCACATTCACACACCCATCTACTCACAAACAAACACATAGATTGTGCTCATCTGTATTCCTCATGCATTTTTCCTGATTCCAACAAGCGAAACCAGCCCCACACATACACACACAGTCTCCTGATAATTCTGCCACACAAGTACACACAAACCACTGAGCACACAAACACACACTAGAGCAAAGATATTTACACTGTCAATACTAATTGTTTGTGTACATACTAGGTGCATGTGTGTGTTTAGTATGTACACTGTCAATTAGTCATATATATATATATATATATATACATATGTACAGATGTGTGTGTGTGTGTGTGTGTGTGTGTGTGTGTGTGTGTGTGTGTGTGTGTGTGTGTATTTATATATAAAATGAAAACATTTTAACACAGGGCTTAAAAGCTTTACTGTGAAAGGAAACAACCACAGACTCTCTAGCCCTCTTTCTTTCTATTTATTTTTATTTTTTCATTCATGCATTACACATCCCATATAGGCAGGCTGCCATTTAGCCAGATGTAAAGCCATAATTAGGAAGGTCATTTGCCAGTTACAACCCAACATTTATCTAACTGTGGATGTAACAGCTTTTATAAAGTATGTGGCATTGGTTACAATGACAGTATTCTTCTTTGACCATGTTAAATTTGAATGACTTGAATGTGTGTGTGTGCGTGTGTGTGTGTCTGTCTGTCTGTGCATACGTGTGTGCATGTTTTTGTGTGTGAGACAATTTGAGAAGTGTGGCTTTTTAATGAGCCTCGTGTTCAGGGCTGTTAAAGCATTAACCAGATGTGAGTCCTTAGTAACTGAAGTTTAACACTAGCTACAAATCAACCAAATGCACAAATACAGAGTTCAAGATGGTTTGAATTCTGTGTTAAATTTTTTGCCTGTTCTTATGTTTGTGATTTAAATCCTCAATTTGCTGAATCACTGCTTGTCATTATATTAAACAACAGATGCCAGTAGTATGGAGGTTGTAAATGATTGACAGCTGCCATCTTTATGCCAAAGACTTCACATCTGACTTACTTGACATGTTAGCATTAAATATAGTGTCATTTAATAACTCTACATTGGCTTAAGTAGCCCTATAATAAAGGTGCCCCGTGTAATTTTTTTTTCTAAACAATAATAACAACAGTTATGTTCACATTCACAATTTTATACTGTCTCACTTGACATCCTAGAGCCTCTCTAGAAAAATGCTTTCTCCAATTATAATACATTTCTGCACACGTATACATAGCTTGTGTTTAGAGTGCATGCAGAGATTAAAATCATAGAGTTTTTTAGTCCTTTTTGGACTGGGTTGTACTGCACTTTAGCCTCTTGTGGCCAAAATGGGTATTACAAAAACAAAAACAATCCTAATATTAATTTTTATTTTTTCACTTGTCTCTTAGACTTCAAATCTGTATGATCCTGGCAAAAGAAACAAAAACTTTTCTGTCTGGTCTTCCATATGTAGGGCCACATATCCTATATGTCAGAAAAAGCTGAAGTTCAGGTTCCTTTTTAAAATTTGTTATTGTGAAACCTGCAAGCTTTTAAAACAACTCTTGGACTGAAGATGAAGGTGCTGAAAACGAGTTATAACCACACCTCAACATGTGTGTAAAAGCACAAACACACAGGCCCATATTTTAGATGTGGGGATTGTTTGCTGGGTTATTGCGTCTTTGATCCTTAATGGTGGAGAAATGGTCCATCTGCTGCCTTTTAAACCCTTATAAAGCCTCCTCTACCCTTCTTTGAATTCCTTCCACTCTGGATGTCCATGTTTTTATTGTTCCCTCTATCTCTCTCTTTCTTTTTTCTTTCACTTTCTCTACACCCTTCTCTCCTTTTTTCTCCTTTTTCTTCTCAGTTCCACCCTTTCTCACTCTCTCTCTCTCTCTTTCTCTCTCTCTCTCTCACACCCTCACAGACACTCACACACACACACACACACACACTCTCACACACACACACACACACACACACACACACACACCTGCCTGTATAGAGAGATCATTGTAATGCTGCTCATGTAAGGGTGTATTAGTCAGTCAGTTGGTCAGTTTGTCTCCAGAAATCGTAATGTAAACTCCCAAACTGATCGTTCTCTACTCACTCAGGCCTCGTACTGTCAAAGCTGTCCTTTTTATTGTGTGAGTGTGTGTCTGTGTGTGTGTGATGGTTTATATGGATCAGGATATGTTGGTCTGTTTGTGTGGCAGGCAGCTATAAAAACAGTTCAGTTTTACATTAGTGTCACATCTAATTACTGTGTCACTTACTGGTCTCTCCCACAGCCATAAAACTGACAGGCCATACAGTCATAGAGAAAGGAAAGGTATATACACCTATAGATTCCACAAGGCACTGAGACAAAGCCAATCAATAAAATACACATTTTCGGCACCTGTCAGCTACAACATAAAAAGGTTTTAATGTTGTGGCCGATTGTTGTATATACTAGTTGGACATATAAACATTATATCTATGGGAGACAGCAAGAGAATAATGTCTTTGTATAAAACAGGCCACCACAATGAGAAGAAAAAATGCAAATGAGAAGAGTGTTGTTGTGAATTTGGTCATGATCCAAAAAACCACACCACTGTAACCTGCAGGCTGCAGCATGTGTCTTTATGTGTGCTTCTTTGTCCCTTTTTCTCATCTAACCAATTTTTGTACATGCCCACCCCCCACCAGCATTTGTGTGATTTTACATTTAAATTGTTATTGAGAATATGCCCCTGTATCTTTTTTACTTATTAGAGTCAGTGCTGAGGTGGGATTGTGAGTGGTGATGTTGTGCTCTTGTGTGTGTTTGTGTTTTCCTGTCAGTTAATCTTCTCCCTGTCCAGTCTGTGAGAGCAGTGGCCATGGGAGAGTGATTTCCACAGCAGGTGGGTTGAAAAATCATAGTTTGTTTCTAGATCTGAATGTGTTATGGCCTTTTCTATTGGTTATTTGCTCAGTTGCTAATGGCAACAGGTAAACAAAAAGCCACAGTCCAGAGGAGATGAAACCCTTGTACTGTGAAGTTAACATGTCTTTATACAGGTTCTATATACAGTGTTTGGAGAGTGTTTGTGCCTAATCCACACTATGAATTTACTTTCATTAAAATTTGTCACAACTTCTGTATGTTTGCTCTTGTTTAATTTATGACATTGGAAACATAAATATCATATCATATCTGTGATTCTAACGGTCAACGCTGGGAAAAGACACTTTGATCATCCAAACAGAATATTTTTTCTCGTACAACCAAACCCTCTCATCCACCCACTAAGGCCAAGCCACTATGTAACACATACAAACATATACACAAGCACATCCATGATGTTCCAACGCTTTGTCTGCTGCATGGTATATTGTGTTCAAAGACAGATTGAAGTCTCACACTGTTCCTTAGACAACCGCTAAATATAATTAAGTTTTGGTTATGAAGTAGCAGATTTAGATTTTACCATTATAATGTTGTTGGGTTTTTTTTTTTTACATAGTAATATAGCAACATACTGCATGCATGTTTCTTTACTGTTTTTTCATTGTTAGTAATTTGAAAGAGTGTAAACAAGTCCCTTCTCTTTCATTAATAGGATGTATCATCTTTTGTACTTGCCTATCTTTGTTTCTCTCTTTTTCAACTTCTACTTTATTAAATTATTTTATTTTATTCTAGTCTTTGTTAGCTTGCAGACTTTATTTTATTATTTACATAAACAGTAAATTGCACATTTACAGAACAATGTATTTATTTTAATATGTAGATACTTTGCAGTACATCTTATGCACAGAAATTTTCTTTAAAAAATCTTGAAAAAAGCTACTTATTTGGAAAATGGGCATCAGAGTGGCTATAAAACTTACCGGGACTAAGGTGGCTGACCTGCTGAACAACATTTCCAACTCTAAAAACAGTTGCCAACAAATTCTTTTACATGGCTCCACATGGTTATTCTGTCCTTCATTCTACCTTGTTTACTCCTGCTCCAGTCAGTGAACTCCTAAATGCCTTTCAGCACACCCCAGGGATTTGGTCTGGTCTTGTATCCAGCTGGGTTTTTACTTGCAGGTTCAGATAGTAATAATAATAGCCACAATAAGAAAAAGGGAGAGGATCCAGTAGAGAAAAAGCAAGAGATGCACACACTCATCCTTCAGAACACAAAATGTCTTGGAGCAGTGTTGCATAACAGTCTGTTGAGTCTGCTGAGTCTATTGTCAGTGGAAAAACCTGTACATTATTGTTCCTGAATGACAACTGAATATCAGTGCAAAATGTTGCTGCAAGAAATAAATCCCTGCTCTTCAGGCCTGACAACAAATCCCGACATTTACCCGTCTTGTTTTATGTTCTTGAACTTTCCTCCCCTATTTATTCTTTTTGTCACAGACTATGGCGTGTATTCCCCTGAGTAGCTATCAGGAATTGAATCTGTTTCAGCTGGCTACACTGATAACTTTGGTGTTGTACATGAAGTACTGTCAGTCTGTGCCTCTCATTCTTGGCTCCCGTGGAGAAGCTCTAAGAGTGACATGGAACATTAACACCTCTGTTGCTGTGTTGTTCCCACACATTTCTCAGCAATGTGAAACCAGATGGATAGCTCCTCATTGGAAGAGTATTGCATTGTTGCTGTTTCTCGCTCCTGCAACAATGAAGAGTAGATGTCATCTAACCAAGCACATGTGGAGCACACTGAGTGAAATAACAATAAATGTGCTACTCCCCTCTGATCCATTTGCACCCTTTGCTGGTGTGTGTGTGTGTTTGTGTGTGTTTGTCTGTGTGTGTGTGTGTGTGTGTGTGTGTGTGTGTGTGTGTGTGTGTCTGTGAGGTTGTGTTTGTGTGTGTCTTCGTGTTCGTGTGTATGTGTTTGTGTTGTGTCTGCAGGCACTCGTGTGTATTACTCCTTAACGTTTCTGAGACATTCAATGTAAATCGTTGTGTGGAGTGGAAAAGATTATGAAGTGACACTTGGGAGGTATTGATTAGCTGAATGGGCTTCTCTCTCCTCCTCACTGTGGTTGGTTCGGTCCTCTGCGATACATCTTCCTTGAACCTGCCATTAAACTTTCCATCTGAAATATATTTAAAGGGGCACAAGGGAATCTTTACATTTATCAAACTGCCTTCACAACCAGGGAATTACAACTCAGATTTCTGGCACTGCTTACAGTAGAATATAGCTGACACTACCAAAAAAAAATCACACTTTTAACAATATGGATGAGTAACTTTGCAGGGAAGAGATCCAACTATCCAACTCATCTTGTACATCTTGAGGAGATCCAAACCTGACGTGTTGATCAGGCCTACAGTTTCTGTTGTGGCAGCAGTTGCTCTCCCATGAATCAGCCATCTTTACTTAATAACCATATCAAGGCTTTCTCCACCTCCTCAGTGGCTTCTGCTCTTACCTTTAACAACCGGCGTATTAAAGTGGAATAATGCATCTGCAAAGATACACATTCGGCAACCTTCCTCTCAAGCAAGCTGATCAGGCACTCCAGCTCCTGCAGGGAGTTGGGTTTGAAAAGGGAGTAATAAAACTTCACCATGAGCCTCATGCATGTTTGCCTAGATGCAGCTCAGAGAAGTGAGTTTCAGCCTTTAAAATGTAAGGGGAAATGACCCCAGAAGACCTTGACTGTTCACCGCTCTGAACAGTGTTTTTACTCTTCATCTGAACAGACTCAGAGCGACATGAAATCTTCCCAACACAAGTACAGGGAGAAGCCTAACCCTCTTGGGTTGAGCTCTGACTCTGATGAAGCTGGTGGTTCAATCTGGCTCTTTAATCTGAAACCTCTACAGTACCTGTAGGCAGGGTAATAAAAATAAGAAAATGCTACTCTGTCTCTTTATAGAAATGTTCTTTGCTAAAATGTGAGTGGGAGGGAACCAGAGTCTTCTGAAATTACAGTGTTAGCAGTTTTGTGTCAACAGAGAGCACATGATGGAAAATGAGGTGAAGTAATCATTGAGCCACTGGTATTTACCAACTACCCTAACAAACCCCCACAAATGTATAATGGTTGCTTGTGCTGGAAGATGGTAAAATATCAATTACTGCTGCTGTTAGGTACTAGCTCTGTGCTAGTTTTTTTGCTTTTTCTTTTTTCACTTAAGGAGTTAAGCATGATCATTACACAACCATGCTTAATTTACTAAGCATGGTCATGTTGTTATCCCCTATAACAGTAGCCATCCTGTGGAATCATACAGCTATCCTGTATTTGTCCTTCCATCAGTTTTTCAGTGATCATTGTGTCCTGTTATTTCTCAAATATTTCACAAAAGACACCATTAACTATGGAATATTGTGTAAAGTGTAGTATAGAAATCAGCATTTTTGGAAGGCAGTGCTTTCTCAAAGAACTGGCTATAACTTGTTCTGCTATGCTTTCTGCTGTCTGAGAAAAAAATCTCTTAAATCTTCCTAACAAATCTACTTGGATAAAATTTACTGCAGCTGTGTAGTACTTTACATGCAATCAGCTGTATAACATAATGTACTTGAGTTACGTATACCTCTCCCTGGTAACAAATGAATCATTATATCCATGGATCTGAATCGAGAGTAGGGGAAGTGGAAAATTATATCACGGAAGCCGCTCGATGTGGCAAGCAAGTCTTAACATGATAAAGGTCATCTGCAGTTACTTTCCTCATGAATTCCTGAGGAGGAGGTCAAGAGAAGAAGCAAGTAGGTTCAGCTGTGCACTCACACATGTTTTCACCTCTGCTCACTAATACAATAACGTGCCCACATACTGTGATGGATGAAAGTGGTCTTCCCCCGTGGCCAAAGACAGCTCATGCAAACAGACGGGTGTAATCAGTGGTTAAAGGTCATGTTAATTATATACACAGCTCTCTGGAGCACACCCACTCTCACATGTACATACAAATGTGTGTAAAGAGAGATATATAAACAGTATCTGGATTTTCTTTCGCTCCGTTTACGGTTTGCTTATTTCAATATTGTGAACTCATAAGACTGATGTACAGCATTGTTTGATGAGTGCTTTGGCCATATGGCCAATGTGCATCTTAATTTATTGTTTTCTTCACATTTTACAGTATGTACTTTCACCAACAGGTCTTGACATCTACTGGAATGATTGGACCAAAAGCTGGTAGAGACAGACATGACAATGCATCCTCCTGACTTTAGTGATCCCCTAACTTTTCATCTAACTCCATCGGCATGTTGAAATTTTTTTTGTCTCAATTAAATATCTCCACAGCTATTGAATGAACTGCCATGAAACTGCTATCCTTTTTGTAAGACAGTCATTTCACCCAAAGGATGAATCATAACTGTCCATCTAGTGCCAACATCTGATCAAAATTTTATTTAGCCCAACTATGCTGGCCCTACTGTTTGGTTTATGACTGCATACCTGTGAAACAGATGACATTCCCATCAGCCTAAACTGTATTTCAGATTTTGAGGCTAATTCATGTTAGCAATAATTAGTATGCCATTAGCAAGTTATAGTCAGTTGTGTAATCTGTCCATTGGTTGATCCAGTTCCCCCAAAAAATTCTATCTCTTGCTTCTTTACACTTCCTTTCACACATACAGATACAAATTGGTAAGCAGTCTCTGGCCTCTCATAAATCTGTGTCTCCAGGTATTGTAATGAATGTGTTACTGACATACTCTACTCCGACTGGACAGTTGTTTTCTGACAATGCCAAACATTCATTTCTTTTTGCAAAGAGTTTTGCCAGAGTGCAGAACGGCCTTGGGTGCTATAGTTTTTTTTTAACTTGCTTCACACATTGTTGAAATAGTATGAATGCAACTATGATGCCCAAGCAGGCTACAGGAAAATGTTTTGTGGTGTACTGTGTTAAATTAAGGTTCGATTGTGTGGGAAGAAAACACAGCGCTATGTGTGGAATAAAATGGCCACTGCATATCAACATGAAAGCGTCATCCAAATGGTGAGGTATGATGGCGGCCATAATGTTGATGAGTTGCTCTGCTGGCTCTGGGTCTGGAAAGCTCACCAACGTCTTCTTTTTTTCTTTGTAAAAACGTAGCAGATGTTTACATCAGGCGTCAACAGACTGAGTGTCTGAGTTAGACAAATCAAGGGGAGAGCTATCAAGGTAATATTCTTTTTAGATCCAAATGCAGTCTTCTCCTTATCATCCCCAGGTCAGGCTCCAAAAGGGGACAATGTCTGGGAAAACACAAGGAGGAATTTATGGACTAAAAAGACCATAACTTTGGAATATATCCATTTACAACTCAGACCACCATCTGACCATTTTTTATACTTTCTTTAAACAGTCTGAGTGTTGGTCTGTCTGTGTTTCTGCCCAAGCATGTGATCGCATACTTGGGGGTGTGGGCTTGGCTGCATGTTCATCGTTCGTCTTCATGTCTTTAAAGTGAATATCAGCCCTATATCGTCAGAGCTGCGAATTCCCTCTCCTGTTTTCATGCTGTTTTTCTTAGCAGGAAATGCAATTTTGCCAGTGCCTTAGGCTATGGGGCTTCTAATGTAGTTACTATTGTCTTTTCTCCAACATCCACCTACATCTCTCTATCTCTCCATCTCATTCTGTTCTGGTTCATTCTTGTCTCCCAGGCCTCTTTCTCCTTTTTACACGATTAAAGTAGAAACACTCCAAAGCCACAGACCTCTCTTTTTTCTACTTTCCCACCCTTTTTTTCCTGACTTTAGCCCCTTCATTTATCCAAATCACATTTTACATTCTATATTAGGTCAGACAACTTTCATAGAAATGTTGTTGTTCTTCTCTTATGTGGAAATAGTAAAAGTATTTGAGAGCATGGCTACTTGATTTCACTTTTACTCAGTTGATATCTGTGTTTCATTCACCCAAAGTTCAGGCCGCTCAGTGAAAAGAGAGCAAAGTTTAGGGCAGGGAAAGTGAGATGAAATGAAATTCAAGAAAGAGGTGGAAAGAGGTCATTTTCTAAATGATAAGGCAGATGAGAGATGGTTAGAGCTGAGCGAGACGGAGCTCGATGTGGTTATAGACCACCATTAGAGTCCCAACCTCTACTCGCTGTCCCTGTCAATCACGAAGTAGTCCATCAACCACTGCTGCACTTAATGCAGGCAAACACTGAGTCGCCACTAAGTCTCTACCAGCACACACACACATACACAGTCACTGTTGTCCAATGTCCATCCTCATCAGACACAGACATGCACACACACTCATAAATCATGAGGTTAATCATGCTTTAGCAGAAACACTGGATAAGGATGAGCTGCTTTCTCGCTCTGTCTGCATCCTGATTTGTTAATTTATGGCCTGAGCTCACTTGAGAAGCTCACACACTCACACACATAGATATGCACTTCAGTGGCTTGTAGCATTACCACATCTGTCCCCCTGGTCTAACAGTATGGACCAGCAGAGCGAGTGATAAAGGTGAGAGAAGACAGGACTAAATGCAAGGAAAGAGGCAAAGGAGTTGGCACATTTTTATTCCTTGCTTATCCGTAAAGTATTATCAATGGGCATAGACCACCAGAGCATATGATAGGGGAAGGGCAAAGGAGGAAAACAGAGGACGAGGGAAAGAGTTTGATTGAAAGGGGAGAGAGAGAGAAAGTGAAAGGCGATCCCTATAAGGTCTCATACAGGAAGAGAGACACCACAACAAGTGAATTAGCTCAGATGCCAGGATGGCAAGAAAGACTGGGGATTGCACAGAGACAGAGGGATCATCCTTCTCCCAGTAATAACCAGTGGTACTTTGGGGAAATAGAGTGGAAAAGATGAACGTTAGAATAGAGAGGTAGAGAAAGAAGGGTCCACTTGAGTTTTTTGAGGGGGGAAATTCACTGGCAAATCAACTTATGTTGAGACAAAAAAAGCAAATTTAAGCAGAAAGGACTGGGAGGCATATACAGGTAGGTGACACGTTCAAGGAAAATGGGAGTAAATGAGTACAGAAACATAACAAATGCTTCCATAAGGGGCATGAGTGGGACATTAACAGACTGATCAGAAAGACGTGAATCATGTGAATCACAGTCAGTAGATCTCAACGCAACTGGATGCCTGTGGTTGCTTTTAGATCAATGTGTTTGGCAGCGCTCTGCACCGCCGTCATGAGGGAATGTCTTTTGGTAGAATTTGGTAGACTTGATTTTTTTTTTTTTCCTTAAATTTGTCACTCGTCAGTAGGAGGATGGGATTGAAACGCTTATCTCAGGCCTCTATCATCGAGATGGAGGTAAAGTAATGGAGTGAAGGGCAGAGAAGATAGATGGAAAGTGGCATTGTTAAGTATCCCCAGGTGTGCGTGCGTATGTGTGTGGGTGCCGGCTTCTCGAGCTGTTACTGTGGCGCAAGCGCAGCCTCAGGCGCTGTCCTTGGTGCTGAATCAGAGGCAGTATGGTGCATGCAATAGGAGTGAAATACTCTAGTTTTGACTGTCAAAGAGAGAAAACCTAAATAGATAGTCCAAATCAGCACCTCGAGATTTACAGGGATGTAGTCTACCCATATTTAGTGAAGTAGAAAGTAAGGATGTGGATGCAGGGGACAGTTTTGGTGTGTGTGTCCCACCATGGAACTGCAACTAACATTTGGCTTTTTATTAACTGTTACCTAACCCTGAACTTACCATATTGTAAACATAAATTATTTGCCTTAACCACTATCTTTTTGTTACCTATACTGTAGTTGCCATGTACACAAATTGTGGAAGGCAAGAATATTTTAACTTTTAACATTTTCAAAACGTTCTGTTTGGTGATTAATGAGAATGATGTGAATCATATACTTCTGCCTTTACAGAGCTTTTGGACCAACATGTTTTATCAAAACATCAAATGAAGGAATATCTTTCCAGCATGTTCTGTGGTCTCATTAGTGGCAAAACACCTTACCAAGACACTTTATGTTGTTTTTTCCTTAAAGAGTTTTCTTTCAACATTAAATAGTCATGATTAAATTAGCAACGTCCGAATTTAAATATATGAAAAAAATCAACACTCCAAAACTCACCTAACCTGCTTAATCAGGAATTTCTCGGTGTTGTTTGATGGGATTTTATTAACAGTGGCATGGCTACATTAGAAATTTACCAAGTACTGTCATTTAGATTTTGATTCAAATATAAGAAAATTCAGAGGTATATGTCAATATCTTTTTCCAACACAGCCCCACCCATTTCAAACCAAAGCAAAAAAACACAGATACAGAAACCTCTCATGTAAAATAACCAGAACTGTTCTAACTTTGGCAGCAAACTTTGTGTTCATGTGACACTCCGCTGTTCACTGTTTGCTGATTAAAAAAACTGGTCCTCACAGCCTTTAATTTGTTACCCAGTTCAAAGTTTTGATGATGATGAAGATGATAGATGGCTGGAGGATATTCAGTAAGTGCAGCCTCCCACTATAATCTGCACAAATACGCCAGCTAAAAGATTATGTAAGGCCAAGCCCTCTTGTTATCAACCATTATAATTACAAGTTCAAACTTCAAGCCATCCAACCACAAAACACAAAGTCCCTGGATACAAAATGCTCTCTGCTCTGACCTGATCTGTTTTTAACCTTGGAGCAGACCTTTAAAATATATTTTCTCCTTTTATAACTTCAGTAGGATGTCCTTATACATATTTGTGTTCCCACGTGAATGTGAACAGGTTGTTCTTTATGAAGCCAACGGCTCATTCTGCTGTTATTAATAGTGTTCCATGTGGGAGGGAGAGCCAAAAGTTGTTGAGATAAAATAATCTGTGATTCTGTAGGTGCTTTGGGCATGTGTGGACATAGAGGGAAGAGAGGAAATTGACAGAGGGTCAACAAAGACAGAAAACTATTAACAAACAATTAAGAAACTAAACATTTTCAACTTTTCATCTCTTTATTGCACAACAATGAGCTGTCACCCATGGACTGAGTGATTTAATAAGAAACATTGCACCAGAAATTTAAAAAAATAAAATTTTTAATAAATATAAATTATATTAACAGACTTTTATATAACTGTTGTATGTTGTTTTCTACTCTATAATAGCTATATTATAGAAGCGACTCATATGTTTTTGTTTTTGTTTTAAGTAAAATGCTGCTTAGTTCAAGATTTTTTATGTTTACAGCCCTCTGAGCCTTGTCCCTAGATCTGTCTAAGCAGCAATTGAGATGTTAATGATGAGAATCAGGTTGCCATGAATATGTAAATGGGGATTAGCTTTCTACAGCAATTCACCAGGTTTCTCAACAGTATACTGAAGTTAGACAAGAATGCAGGGCAGAAAAGGCAACAGAGCCATGGAATCAGTATGAGATGGTAATGAAACCCAGATGTTTACTGGCATCTGCCAGGCACACACACAGACACACTCCACAAGGATGCCTCCTGAATAAGCATTTCTAATTGTTTGATTATGGTAATAAAGACATGGTTTTGAATTTGCTATGGAGTCATGGTTTGACTGTTGTGATTTAATTTCCCTACACCTGCTATTTTCTACAATAGTTGTCTTTTGAATAAAAAAAACATACACAAGGACACATAAGGAAGGACTGTCAGTAAAAGTAGGTCTAATGGTGTCTCTTCAAAAATGTTTAAAAACAATGAAAAGATGTACAGTTTCAATGGATGTGTCAGTGTGACATCTCATCAACAGCTGTTTTACCTCACAGTTTCCTCTCTGGGGTTTGTCCACATGTTATTTTTGAGGAAATAAAGCATATGTCAGCAAGTGGGAAGTATTTTCTGGTATTGCCAGAAAGAAATATGACTCCCACTGTTGATTGGTAATAATGGCATGAGATTACACACTGTTGGAGAAAAGATGACTTCATGTATTACAGTATCACAACTATATCTAATTTTGAATGCACAGAAGGACATACTACCCCTTTACACCTCACAGTATCTTCACTGATGTAACAAGCAGAAATTGATAGACACTATACATACAAAAGACAGTGAGTCTTTAAAAAGTGAAAAGAGGGAATAAATCAAAGACAAAATATGAGGGCAGAAAAACTCTCAACGTGTTGAAAGCTGGAGTCATGACAAACTTATCCTTGGCCATCTTATTCTGTTTCAAATGACTGCACATTACGGATTTTACTGTGGGTCAATAGATAGATCTTGATAATGGGCCAATGTGTGTAGCTACATAGAAAGTACGCTAACAGAGTACAGTTCTGGTTATTTTTCTGCATGGAGTCACAATTCTTTCTCCACTTTCCATTTATTACTGCTGCACCAAAGCTCCTAGGAGTCTAGAGGAGGTGGACTGCCCACATATCTCCAAACACAAATAGAGATAGATTATAATAATGGCCTTGATCCCAACCCCAGGAGTGTAATATTATTTTGATTCTTTTTCATACTCATGCTATTTTATGAGGAAGAAATTCTATAAAGTGCCTGAAAAATTAAATAAAGATAAAGAGCCTTGTTCTCTGACTGATGTGAGTGGCGTTTTGAAAAATAAGATAAAATGCAGTTTCCTTTGGTTTCACAAAAACTTTCTTCGTATATAAGGAATTTTAATAATTTTCATCAATAAAAATCACATTTTGTTTAACCCTTTTTGTAGTTTAAAGCATATCATGCGACAGGCTTGTCACACCAGCCAAATATCAATTGTTAAGCTATAACATGAATCTAGTAAGATTTTTTAAACATATAGTCACTCAGTGTTGGAAATCTTCTACAGCTTGCATGATCAAAGCCACAACACAGAGATCGTAGCCTGAATGTTAATTTCTTGAAGAACTACTGTCTAAATTACACTTCAAATAAAAGTATAAAAATGTAAAACAAAGTAAAAGAAACAATTTTGTCTATCAGAATAAATAGATGATTGTAACCCATGATTTTAAGATATTAGTCTGCTGATTTTTTAGAACAGTGCATTTAATTTAATTTTATAAAGAGCAAGTGTAGTTTTTTGGAAAACTCATTTTTCATGACATGAGTGTAACTCTGTGATTGCAGAGGAAGAACAATGCAAGGGTGAACTGTCAGAAGTTAGTGACAGCAGCCCATAGTGTTCAACATGCCAGATCACTCCCCATGGAACTGAATTCGAGTTTTCTGAGCAACCAATCAGCGTTGGCAAATTTGCCAACGGTTTCATAAATTAAGTCTAAAAAGTTAAGTAAAGAAACAGTTCACCTTAAACTTGAAACCACTTTCACTGCACTAATAATCTAGGCATTTTCTCCATTGTCATATGACTATGTCTATTCCAGCATTGTTTCCTTTGGAATGCTCCCTAATTCGAGATGACAGCTTGTAGCCTTGTAAGGCAACCTGCTTTATTTGATTTTTTGGACCACTCTGGGACAGCACACCTAGCTGTAAACATAAGATTGCCTACCTTATAAAGTTGATATGATGAACATGTTAGCAAACAGTGTCTTATTTACACATCGAGAAGACACGGAACAGTTACGGCAATGTTTTGAGTCATTTTTGTTTTGGTCTTTGTATTGTGGTTGAGTACAGTTGGATTTAGATTTTTTTCACTGAAAACAGCTGCCTTTTGCACTTTGAAACAAGGTAGATCAAAGTGAGAGTGAATCAAAAATAGTAAGGTTGCAGGTCACAAAAACTAGAACAAAGACTTTAAGAGGCTAGAAATTCTCCAGAAGAGCTGAGGGGAACTGCAGAGTTAGTTGATGATTCTCTTTGGGTCTCTCATTATGAGGAACCCTTTCACAATGAATTTTATCATTTAAATCCACTGTTAATATAAAACATTTAATTAGAGCAGCTTTAAGAATTACCTCAGCAGCTTCTTCTAGTGATAGAGATCAATGCAGAGCCATTACCTGAGTTGTTAATACACTAGAATTTGTGACAAATTTGGCCATAGCAGAGGTTTAAATCTAGATGAAAGAATCAAACCTACCCAAGCAGAGTTGTCATTTCTATTCCAAATCACTGACACTTAGGAACCACTTGATTCATTTTTTTAAATTAGTTTATTTCTTGTGTTTTCATCTTTTCTTGCTTTACAATATATCAGAAAGCCCTTTTTAGATGCCAGTACATTGACTATTTTACTCGTTTCACCAATTTTTCTTAAGTTAGTGTGTCAGTGTGGAAAGTTCGAAAATACTAGAGCCATTCTTCCATGTCTACACTTTAAATGAATAACTACATTTATAGTAGTAATAGCTATCATTCTGGTACAGGCAAACATGTATATGTATGTGTGCTTATATACAAAAATATAACATATTGATTGAATATATTCTCGGTTCATGTTGTAAAGCAGTGCAGCCTTGACTCAATTCAGGTTCATTTAGATCACCTGTCCTTTAAAATGACCCTATGCAAGGACCATATAGATTCATTTAATTCCCTCAGTATCTTTTTGACAGCTCCGTGACACAGTAACTAAGAAAAAGGGACACATTGTTGAAAGCTTTATTGTGGAAAGTTTATTATTTCCAGGTAGACTTTAGCCTTTCACGGTCTAATATCATTAAAATGAGTTTCTCTTCCTATGGATTATTGTTCTTCTGTATAAAGCTGTATAGAGAATAAATCTCACAGTGTGTGTTTGTGTGTGTGTGTGTGTGTGCATGTGTGTGTGTGTGTGTGTGTGTGTGTGTGTGTGTGCAGTCAGTATGTGCTGACATGTTTGACAGGAGCGAGAAGGAGAAAGGCAGGTATGAAACTGTGTAGTTAGAGCATATTTATTTTAACCATTCAGCTAATGGCACACACACACACACATACACACACACACATACACCTACACATACCACTTTATAGTATGTTGAATTGTAATGGCCATGTGAATACTGATTGTGAAAAAGCTTTCTGACGCCACAAAGATAGACCACTGACTGGTCAAAATACACATAAAACTGCTTTGGCAGTGCAATGAAGGGACTGTGTATGATGAATGTAGCTATGCTTGTCAAGGGGATTGCCTAAAGGTTGGCACTGGCCAAGAGCTCAGCTGCAGTTTGCGCGTACTGAAAATAGCAGTGTCTCCTATATGATGCAAGCTCTTGAGGGAGATAAGGCTATACATGTATAATGAAGTTGAAAACTTTTAAGTGTTTCCTCTAGCAAAATTGCTATACTTTGTCTATCTCCAGAACATGCTTTTGATTTAGCGAGTCCAACTTTAAAGCCAGCAGGCATCAGAGTCATGAGGTGTTGAGAATATGGTGGCTACTTAATCCTTTTGTGGGGCATTCTGTTGTCATTTTGATTGGATTTTATTTTTTTATGGGAAAAAATTGTTACAGTGAACAAGGGAATTAGACCCTGCACTGTCAGAGGAAGGCTGTATGATTTATAATTGTAGTCACAGCCTCTGCATTTATTTCTCTGCTGTGTTTGATCTTAGTAAAATCACATACACGTTTATGGAAGATAGGTCAGTTTTGCTGATACATGTCTTTGAAGTGCAAAATATTTGGCAGTAGAAGTTGCTCCTGCAGTGACAGCATTCTCCCTCAGTGGCTTCCCACTTAGAATCACTTTTGTTGGTTGGAGCACCCAGCTAAGCCAGAGGCACCAGCTCTGTGAATAAAACTGTGTCTCTGTCATGGTGTTAGGTTTTTCTCTCCATTTCCCCCAATCGCAGATATCTGATTATGCTAAAATGAAACATCTTCTGATGCTATGCTAGGGCATATCCTCAGTGATGTTACCTGTGGTTATCGATTGTTTCGGGTATTTTATCAGACACCCCCAGACAGGCGACCAAGCTGAGTTAATTCAAGCCTCTGCTTGTACCCTAGCAGCATTCTCCCATGGAGCCGCTATTTTAATCCAAAGCCAAATGGAGGCTTTCTCTGCAGCCTCTGTGCTGTTTAAGATGGCCCTCCTTCTCGTCTTACCTGTGATACTAACTTTAGTGCAAGCCCTACAAAGAGACTGTCCTGCAAAGCCTCTGCATTCAACTTCCACAGACAAAAACCCTGCCTCCCAGCCTTGTCTGTGGTAGTGACTGACTAGGCCTTTCTACTTTGTGGCATGCTCAGGGAACTTGAGTTGCCTGCCTAAGTCCACTGTCAACTGCCAGTTCTGAGCAGTGTTGAGAAGTCCAGATGTTGTTTTAGTTGTTGCTTTAGGCGTCTTTCCAGCTCTGATGAAGCCCATGGTTTTTTTGTTGGATTTGACCTTTGAGTGTGGGCAATGGAACTACAGATGCTCTCAGTGATGATCAAGATCCCAGTGGTGATGGCCTTCCTAGCCATCTTCTCAGGTAGCAGCTGACTGCCCTTTCTAGGTCTGAGATGGTGGACATTGTGATCTCGTATAGGAGTAGTGGCCACAGTATGCTTGGCAGAATCCCATGCTTCTAATCTATGTCTTGAATTTCCCTGGAAGGTCTGTCTTGTTGACATCTTTCAGCCACCAATCTAGCTCATTGCAGGTGTTCTTAATAGAGGCTATATCCCTGGGGAAGTTCTATGAATGTCATCAAAGAACTTTTCACAAGCCTCTCAGAGATGTTAGAGATTGTTTTTTCTGATACAGAGGAAAGGAATTGATCCACTACTCTGCCATTTTTCAAAACCAAGGTTTTGGATTTTTCTGGATTAGACAGAATCCCATCAATTTCTCCAGCCCCTTCAGGATCAATGAAAGTACCATCCACCCACCTTCCATCCATCCATTCAGGTACCATCTCTGTGGTCACTGTCAGGTCATCAATGAAGGTGTGGATTGGTGGTTGGCAGATCCCAGAACTGGACTTTCAGCCTCTGCACTCTGGTTTGGCAGATTTCACCAGTACGTTCATCACCAGAGCAAACACAAGCACTTAGATGGTGCAGCCTCTGCTTAATCCCACCTCCAGTCTATGGCAGTCAGATGTTGTTGATCGTGTTGAGACTCTTAGGCTAAAATTGCTGTGATATTTCAGGATGACGTTTCCTACTGAGGCTGGAAAATGTTAAGATCAAGATCTCCCAAAGATGTGGCAGCTTGGGAAGGTGCTTGTACACCCTTTAGAATATTCTTGGTCCTGGTGCTGACCCGGACCTTGCTTTTCTCACTACATCCGGAACATCTCTCAGGAGTGGCCTCTCAGTTCAAGTGGCTCAGCAAGCTCTAGCAATCTTAATACAGCCTCACACTGCCCTTGGTCTTGGTCTCTGGTTTAATAATGTAACATGTAATGTGAATAGTTAACCGGATCTTACCCAGCAATTTGCAAAACTGATAGCTCTAATGCTATAAACTAATTGATTACAATTTCCTATATGCTAATCACAAACCAGTGTTTTTTATATAAAAAATAAAACTGTGTACTAGAAAGTTAAAATATATTGAATAGAAAATTAACACTTTATAATAAGGAACTCTGTAAAAAGGGGTGATAAGTTATAACTACTCACTCTATGATTGCTGATTGCTTTCGTCAGTCAGTTATAAGCCATTAATAAAGGGATTTTTCACAACCTGAAAACCCAAATGAAGCTTTTAATTACAAAATGTTAACCCCATATGAAGGATGTATTGTTTGAAAGTGGTAAACCATGAATACTTCAATTTAAACTTCCCGCCATCCTACTTCTGTCTCAGGCTAATTCATAAATGGCTATACCAGACCAGAGTGAGTAAAGGGAAGATTATGGGATGGCTATGCCAAGTTAAATTCTCAGATCACAGAATTGGAGGTAAAACTGATACCATTATATCCATATTAAAGGAAATCCAGTAAAATAGTGGAAGGTGTAGGATGGGATATGCTTCTGTGGTAATGTGTTTCAAAAACAGCAAGCTACAGTGTGTCTTAATTGGATCTGTGTATTGTTTGGCCATGATATAGACAAGATACTGAAACTCTCACTGGACCTTACACGACTTCTGTTTTGTAAAATATTTTATTGGCCAGCTCTCATCCATGAATCCCGCTTTCTCCCTCTGTTTAATATTTTTCTGTCCTCCTCACATTTCTTTAGCTCGACTCTCCTCTTTCCTCTTGGCATTTATGTAACAAGACATCACTACCTCCTCTTTATTTCTCCATCCTCCCCTCACTCCCTACTGTTTTACCAGTTGGAGCTGCCAATACATGGAAAATGCTTTTCCTGAAGTGATTGCAGATTTTGGCAAACTACAATCTACTCCAGGCACATACACAGATACATGTGCTCATGAAGTTTCTATATTTTGCTATATTTTTCTATATTCCTGCTGCTCCACTCTCCCTAACATAGTCCTTTAACGGTTGATCAATGATTCACTGTGCACTGTTCCTTCATGTACTGACATACAAATATTTATTTTTTATTGCACAAATTTAATAAAAACAGATTCTTACATTACTCCTTTTTTGCCATGGTGATTTATTCTGTCAAATTGGAACAGTGGGGAAGTTACACTCGCTCGTCTCCTACTCTGTTTTACTCCCCCTCGTCTTTGTGATCGCTTGCCTAAATTGCAGCGTTGACCACCACAGTATATTCTAGCTATTGCACAAAGGTGAGCTCGACCACACATTAAGTTTGAGCTCTGACCAGTCTTTTAAATCAGACTGGCAGTGGTAGTGCCAGTCAAGGAGGACAGGACAGTTGTTTACTCTCTCCAACTGCTGACTGATCTATTGGTGTTTTGCTATTCTGACAGTGACTCACTGCACTATCTGGTTTACTGGTCCCATGTCCCATGTCATCTGGGAGGGAGGAGAGGAGGAGAGTGCAGAGAAGGATGGACAAAACAGGAGAGTAAGACAAAGGAACACTTTTAAATCTGCACAGACAAATGTTAGTCAGTTGGCAAGCAGCCGCTTCAGTCCACCCTACATGTCTGTACTTCTCATTTTCTGATTATATACCACCCTTGGTTCACGATCCTCTTGGATTGCTGCACTTATAAAGCATATAGTTGGCACTGCAGTTAAACAGGATCAAAGTCTAAGTTAAATGGTAATGAAAAAAGTAGTCAAAGGACAGCTAGTGTCTCATGTGCATTTACACTTGTCAGGTCAAGCACCTTGTGTCCACCTTAGAATCTGAATACGATTTAAGAGAGTTTTGTTTACACTTAGCCACATATTGTTAAGATCAGAAATCTGATTGCAACCCATCTTGGATTACAGGGGCTACAAATCACGGTTATCTGTATTCTGATTGCAAGGGTGGTTGTGATGTACCTAAAGCTGTTTGATAACTGGTCCACCATAGCATTTTAGTCAAAATGGTAACAGTTTAGCTGTACCCAGCTACAGTAACAACTACCTAATAACTAACACAAAATGAGGATGATTCATGAATTATTTATTAACTACAAGTGATACTATAGTTGTATCGTCTTCACAGGATCTGACTCATGCTGCTCTCTTATACATACAAATCATTCAGCGGTTGAAGGGATCAGACAAACTGATGTTTTTTTTTCCTGTTACTTTAATGAGACAGGGAGGGAAACAGCTATCCTCTGTGTAAACTCTGTGTTATCACAGGTGGCAGACTTTCTAGAGGCTATTTCCACACAGAGCAGACTGACATAGTTACACTTAGCAGGAGTGAAGATTACATAAGTGTCCTTGAGAGACAGATGAATATACATCTTGTCAACATTTGGCAAGAAAGCATCTTAAAGATCCTCCTCCCTTGGACATGGTTTAAACAATCAGATACCCACACATCTTTACACTTAGCTTTTTTTAGGTTGGATAGCTACCTGATCAATCAAACCCAGACATCAACATGCCCCTCCAGCTAGCTCATGTGAAAAGGAACATTTCCGATAGTTTCCCAAAGGCTTTTTTTCTTCTAGTGTAATAGTAGAAAAATATCGATTACTTTTGAAATACTTGATGATTTTTTTTCTGACAAAAAAACAACTGAAATTCCCTCAGCATGCTGAAAACAGGAGTCATTTACTTGTCTTAATCCACCAAACAAAGCTGTCCTGCAAGTGCTGACTGTCCATTTAGAGAATTACATAGAGGAAGCCTCCAAAAGGACACTGGCCAAGTACAAGGGGCTGGTTATTGAATGTGGAAAGGGCAGCTTGACAGCAAGGAGCTTTCCAGTAGGTTGATTCAGGGGTTTATCTGCCTGATGTCTGTCTGACAAGCCCTCATCTTGGTGGGAAAGAGGAGGAGAAGATCCATGAGCAGCAGGAGTGAAGTGACAGCTTTAAAATGCTGCACTAAAGATGCTTTTGCTCAAGAAGGGAGCACAATGGTGGACCTTGTTGGCAATTTGGGCACAAATTGGGTCACCTGGTGGCAGTTGTATGATGTAGAGAGACCTGATGATTCTAGTAACATAATTGAGGTGTGACCAGAAACAAGCAATGTTTCCATACAGGGAAATAAACGTAAATAATGTGTGGCCCCTACATATTTTCCAAACGTTCTATTGTTTCCTGCATTTTTATTCCTATATTTTTTCTTCTTCCATGTAAATTTCACCTTTCCATTCGTCCTTTTCATTCCTTTGCTCCAATCTACTTGTTCTCCAAATGAGGCCAAAGGTTGAGCTAAAAATAGGCATTCACTGCTCAGTCACTATGCAGTGATTAGGAACTCAATTCAGCTTTTAATTCACCTGCCTGGAGAGGAAAGAGATGGAGCAGAAGACAAATGCAGTATAGAAAGAAATGAAAGACAGCAATAGAGACAAAGCAAGATGAGATCCCAGAGCTGAGCACAGTTAAACAGGAAACAATATACACTGTTTAACTGTACAACTCTCCCAGGAGTCACATTCAGGCTTCATGAAACATTTAGACATTTCAGTCATGTCTACCTTGTTTGAAATAAATTACAGAGCTCCTATCAGTGGTTTTCTAATACGCTATCCCTCTGAATTGATTACAAAAGACTCAAAGAAAGATTTTAATATGCTCTACTCTATTTTCCTGTGGTGTCAGGAGGCAGTAAGAGACCTTGAATGCTTTCATTCTTGAATCTAGACATTAATATACAGTTGATCTATATGAATGTGTGTTTGTATATGTGTTCTACTGTACACTTGTATTTACTGTACTGATGCATGATTTGTGTGCACACTCTGCAGCAACATCCCAATGTTTAAATGGATTTTTCCAAATTAATATTTCAAAGTATCAGAAAATGAAATAAATCCTTATTAGCAAAGCAATGGAATTAGGGAGTGGATAGCTAGTGTATCCCGGAGTAATGAAATAAACCAACAGAATTATATTGGTTAGGACTGTTGCTTGCTAATACACTAAGAGAGAGATGTGAACAGGGGAATGCAGAGGAGAGAAGAGGTGAGGCACATGAATACATCACCAACGGAAGAAGTGAGGAGAGGAGGTGAAGTGAGGAGGGCGTAGCACATAAAAACTGGAAGACAACATTGAGACAGATGGAGAGAAATGACAGAAGCGAATGGGACACACATACACAGACAGACAGTATTATTCTGATTACAAGGAAAGAAAGACTGCCTTGGTGACATATTAGCTTAATTAAGCAAAGCTTTATGGGAGACAGGAGAATCATTCAACACTGTTGTCGTCATTCAGCTAAACTGATACCAGTCCTTCCTCATTTTCATCCCCTTCTGTGTCTCAAATATTCTGATGTGCACGGAGGGCGACTGATGTGAGACCTGACCACAAACTACCCACTTTTCAAAAGTGCAATAGAGTCAGGGACTGTGTCTGTGTGCGTAAATGTATGCAACCAGTTTTAATCCCCTGTGTGGATTTGTGCATGCATCTGCAATTGCAAAACAGGGGGTATGTGCCTGTGTGTGTGCGTGTGTGTGTGTGTGTGTGTGTGTGTGTGTGTGTGTGTGTGTGTGTGTGTGTGTGTGTGTGTGTGTGTGTGTGTGTGTGTGTGTGTGTGTGTGTGTGTGTGTGTGTGTGTGTGTGTCCTTCCCAGAAGTGGACTGCCCGCAGCCTGTTGGCCACCTGGTCCTCTATGATAGCTCTAACCCAATAAAGAGCTGAGAGAGACTGACTGGCAGTGGGTGTCAGAGAAAACCCTGCCAGACCATACAGTCTGAAAGGAAAACCCTCCCACTTTTGTGTGTGTGCCCAGCTGTTCACCTGTCTGTCTCTATTATTGTTCCTTGTTGTTTTACAGTATGTCCACACGCTGATTATACTTATGGGAGGGACTCTGCACTCCTCTGATCTGCTTCTCAGTTTGTGTCATACTGTTCACCAGATTAAAACTTCCATTTGTATGCACAGTGAATCCAGATCTTGGCAATTCAAAATGCAGCCCCCGCTTTTCAACATGGATACACTGTCCACATGAGATGAGAACAAGGGATAGAACAGCATCACTTGGCATACTTGTCTTTTATCTGAACACAGCTGACAGCACAAAAAAGAATGACAGCTCATGTATTTTACCAGACAGATGATATGCATGCTAAAAAGCCTGTTGTCCATTTCTGTAAAAGAATCAAGGTTGCTTATTAAAACAGAAATGACTGATGTAGTAGTATGGTTTAAAGGGATAAGATACTATGGAAATCTATCAGTGACATAACCCAGAGTTTTACAAAGAGATGTTCTGAAGCTAAGATTGCATTGTTAACTTTGCTGGTTACTGGAAGCAGAAAATTCAGTCTAAGGGCAAATGCTAAGAGCTCTGCTCAAGCATCAACAGCTACGGTTGACTGTAAAAGGCTGGGACACCTACATCTTTTTAAACCTTATGGAAAAACATTTAAAAAGCTGGTGCTGCTTTTTGTCATCGTCAATGTTTGATTGACAGCTGGCAGGCTGAGCAGAGGCAAATGTGGTGCACCATATAAATAGTGGGTGATTTCGAACACAACCATGGAAGATTACAACTTTGAGCATTCATATGTGCATGCACGCACTTACTGTAATTATCAAGATCATAGCATACTACTGATAACATACTGAGGAGCTGTCTAAAAAGAAAAAAATAGTCAAGAGTTTACATACATCACACAACATGCGGACACACATGAGGGAACCATTTCTCCTGAGTTAATGGTAGTCAGGAATCATATTACCTGTTTAACTTTGTGTGTGTATGTGTGTGTGTGTGAGAGAAAGAGAGAGAGAGAGAGAGAGAGAGAGAGAGAGAGAGAGAGAGAGAGACAGAGATGGAATATAATAGATTTGTTTCCATGAACAAAGCAATTGAGAGATAAGGAGGGAGAGCCCCTGGATACTGTTTCATCAGAGCAGATTGACTGGACTCTAGGCCTCTTTATGGCCTGGCCCACATACACTGTAACATACAGTAAAACGCACATGCACAGACCATTCTTTATCACATACATGCATCACTTCACATCTCTTCAATGGGTTAGACACAAAATGTTCTCAATATAGTTTCTTTAATACCTATTTAATCTTGAATCGTACTTGCATGCCAATCAGTTAATGAGGTAATCAAAGCACTCAGTGGATATGCTTAAAAATCCAACACAGAATCACAAAAAACAACACTGCTTTTGGCCAAAGTCCTTATTTGAAGGGTAGTATGTTCAGGCATTTCTAAACTGAGTGGTTCCAAATCATTTCCTTACATTTCATTCCTTGGGCTGTGTGGCACCCATTTTGTTGCATCAATTTCTGAGTGTATCATCAAGCAAGTCACAGGCTTAAGACTGCTTTTCAGTACCATGGGCAGTACCACTGTAGTGTAGCTTTGTTGAATCATACTTTAATAAGAGTGATTTTGTTTGAAAGCTCATGGCAGTGTGTCCTTAATATTGCGTGAGTAGTTCAGCAGTCGGCTTGTGCGTGCATGCTTAGCACCTTTGGCAATGCACAGTGCTTAGGGGAATTATGTTATACCATTTTAATGCTGCACGGAACCCTTTGAGTGAAAAATATTGTGTGCTCATGTAAACCAAAATGGCATAAGTTGCACATGCATGGGCTACAGTGGTATCAACACAGTCAAGCAACAGGAGGCAGCTTTGTAATAAAAAATTATTTTGATGTGAAACACCTCATGGAACCGGTTTGTATCTCAGTCTCAGACTAGCAAACCGACTCATTTACATTTAGCCGGCTACAGATTCTATAGAGTAGGAGCTGTTCTGTTAACATCGCTAATTATACACTTGCCATCCTGTACCAGCTATAGGAAAGGGAAGTATTACCAATAGAATCTTAGATATATTTATGCTGCTTCTTACAGGTAAATGGAGTAATAACTATTGAAAAATGAAGCCATGTGTTACAACTGCAGGTGTTATTAATCATATTAGTAGCAATCCCAGTCTGTTGGGTCGGCCACCACTTTTATTCAGGTTGAAAAATCTCAACAGCTATCAGATAGTTATGAAATTTTTTTGCAGACATTCATTGTCCCCAGGGGATGAATCTCATTGACTTTGGTGATCCCCTGGTTTATTCTGTAGCTTGCGTTTATTGTTCAGAATGAGACATCTCAACAACTGTTGGATGGGTTGCTGTAAAATTTCGTAAACACATTCATGGTCCCAAGAAGATGAACTGTAATATCTTTGATCTCTTTTCATCAAGCGCCATCATCAGGTCTGAATTTCACTTAGACCATGACATTCCCATCAGCCTCAGCTCCCGTTCAGTGCTAATTAGAAAATGCAAATATGCTAACACACTAAGCCAACATGGCGAACATGTTAACATTTTTTCTGATAATCATAACTATATCATTGTAAGCATGGCGATGTGAGCATTTAGCTCAAGTGCCACCTCACAGAGCCAACGGGGCTTCTTAACTGATGAAAGAAAAATAATATTTAGAATTGTAGTATTTAAAAATTCATATTTAAAAATTCACATCACCAAAACAAAACAAACAAACAAAAAACGCCTGACAAACTATAAATTTGTGGTATTTTTAATTCCATCTTCAGCCAAAAAATGGCTCTCATGATAGGTTGGAGGAAAGCTTAGACTAGGTCCCCCAGAGATATGTTTTACAAATTCATGCATTAGCCCTCATACTTTTCTCTAGTAATAATCATAAATAATACATAAATCTGAGCTTTCTTAAACTTGTTAAAGTATGTGAACAAGCTACTAATAGGCTCAATTCTCCCAGGTAAGGTTCCTGGTGACAGCTGTAGGGATGTCCAAAGATAACCCACAACCTTAGCATTTGTAGGGCAGTAAGTTTATTTTATTTCCAGATGAGTAATAAGAATTAAAGAATTAAGGAGTTAAAGAGTGTAAGGTGTGGGCCTCCTGATTTACAGTGCTGAAAAAAACTGGCCCATAGATAAAAAATAACTGCCAACCCCTGATATAAAGATTTCTACCAGCACAACATACATTATATTGTGAATAATGTATTGACTGACTGCTAGTTTATGAGACACATTCATCAACGTTCAAATGCAGATGTCATCATAAATAAAATGAATAGGAATCCCCGAACCTTAAATGCTGCAGTTCCTCAAAGGGTTAATCATCAGGATTTCTTTTCTGTATGTATGGTTACATATAACACTGCTGTTGCCACAGTAACATAATAAGATGCATCTTGGGTGTTCCTGCTGTGAGACATCCTTAGTGACAAACCAACTCCTGTCAGCAGACTGTGGCTACACTTGCAAACATTTAATCAAACTGGGAATAGTAAATAGAGACACAATACCAACTTTTAATGTTATATGTTATGGAACGGTCACAGGGAATAATATAATGCATGGTACATAATGTAATGAGGATGTACAGCTATACATACTGTACAATGCCATTAAAAGGAGGCTCGAGCAGCGGATCAATGATGTTCTCTACCTCATTACTGTTTTTCACTGTGCTCTTTACCAAATCGCATCAATCCAGCCTACAGTCCTTCAATTACAGACTATTGATTAGCTGCCATAACTGCTACAAGCAAGGACCAACTAAATCTCTGTGTAAGTGCATGTGCGAGTGATAATTAAGAGGTCTTCAAGAGTAAAAGTAATGGTTTATCCACCTATCACTTGACTTTTATCCTTTCTGTCCTGTGCTATATAAGCGCCATAGTTTTTTTTTTTTTTCAAGTAGCTTTGGTGGTTGTTTCAAATTCCCCATGTTATTTACAATTTGTACGATCGCTAAAAACTGTGTGGACTCCTTTGTGTCTGCTCACATACATATGTATTCACCAGCTGCTAAGATTAATCTGACATTGCCAAAGAACTGTACTAACCAAATTCATCTCACATGTGAAGTTTCAACCACGTCAAAAAATATACTCCACCATTTGTATTCCATGATAGAGCATGCGTACAGAGCTGTGCCTCATCCGCATCTAGTCTAGTCAGACAACCTCTCACTGCTCCTCATCCCAGCATACACTCCCCTCAGGATGAAAACAGAGATGATTAAAACTTGGCCTGAGGGATCTCTCTCAGCTACAAGACTGCTTACCACTAACTGAATGGACTTTATTGGTAACAAAAGGACTCGGAGAAATACACACAAGCTGTTCTGATTTACATCACAAGTTGTGTTGTCAATGTCATTGTGAACGAACATATTTGGGTTTTTCTCAATCAGAAACCCTAGATGACATATACAGCTTCCAAGTATTGTCTCACACCTGCACTTAGGTTAAAGACTTACTTACAAATTGCCCACAAACTGTTAAGACTGCCCCCCCTTCCTCAGCCCCCATGTTCAGCGCTGGCTTCCCACAAGGCATTGTGCTAAATACAATACTCTACTTAGACTTATGTCTGCACACCAGCCAAAAACTAAACTAAACTAAACTAAACACTCTTAACTCCAGCAAAAAAATTTCAATATTACAATCTGCAATATTATAACTCTTGCGCAGTTTCCACTCAGCAGTTATCAATGTGCGCTTATCTTTATACAATAATACAATTATTCACATACTTGGCCTTACAGTACACCTCTTGGCATAAGGGCACTGTACTGTCTGCTGCTTATAATTATGTATTTATTTGCTGTCTTTGAAGGGGTTTGAGACATTTTTTTTTTTTTATAATGTGTTTTGAACTTTTTAAATGCACCAACCAGGAGCAGCAATTCTCATTTTTGGTATTTTCAAATAAACCTATCTGATTACTTTAGCTACTAGTTACTTTGCTGATTCATATTAATAATACAATATATACACAACAAATAATTATTAATAATATTTAATAATGAATAATTCTAATGTGTTATTAGAAGTTAGGATAAGACTTTATTGATCAGTGCAGATCAATGCAAATTAAAACATACCTGGCAGGAAATAAAAAATCAGCCCCACCATTACCATCTGGTATTAATGCTATTTTAAGTACATTTTGAAGGTTATACTATTTTACCTTTATTTTGTTTTCTGTTTTTTGTTTTTTTGTACTTTGACTTAGGTATAATTTTTATTTGAGTTTTGAGTATTTCTACACTGTGGTATTGCTGCTTTTAGTCAAGTAAAAAAATCTGAGTTCAATAAAATATGTTCAATTACCACAACATTAAGAAAAAAATTACCTACAACACAGTTTTCCTATAATGATATCTTAGAGTGACCTACCAAATTTTGTATAATATCAGTGGAGGGACAGAAGTTTGTGGGAGAAATATAACAGCACTGGTGGAGCTTTGAATACATGACTGATTTTTATAACAGTGCCCATAGGTGACAACTTTCAACTATAATTTCTAAATGCCATTTGCACTGAAAATGTATCTCTGTTAGTCCCTATTGTATTAGGGTGACAGCAGAAATCCTACATGACTAGATACTGTACCACAAAGAGTAAGAAGAAAAATGTCTTTTAGAAATTCTGCATGAAGCTTACTCTTTGAGGTTACAGTTAATCCCAATAATAACTTTTTGGACCCTACAGAAGAGCACAATCATGTCATTTTTTTCAAAGCAGGAAATCTGAATTGAATTTCACTGGCTGAAATAACTATTCTGCCATGATCTGCTCCTCAGCTCCCCTCTGCCCTGGTATCCAGCCCTTAATTACTTCTCCATGCCAATATTTGTCCCTTCATCTTCCCAGACTTGCTACTTTCCGTCCACCAACCAGATGTACCTGAACTTTTTTTCCTGTCTCCAAACCCACCGCTTCACTTGTTTCTTATCTATCTACAATCACCTGAGCGTCCCTACCCATTCGCACACCTGTTCCCAGTTTCCTCATCGCTCTAGCCACTATTTAAACCTGCCATTGTCACCAGCTCCCAGTTGTTTGCCAGTGTGCCTACCACCTGTGTTTTTTTAGAATCATTTCATCTGCGTACCTGCCTGCTTTTCATCCCATCTGCCTGTAAGGTTTTTTTTTTTTAACCATTAAAGCCACCTCATTTCATCAGCCTGTGTCTCTGAATATGCATTTGGGTAACTCATCGGCCCGGCAATGTTTTTAAGGGATTCACATCTGTCTTACCATGTAGGTTGGAATTGTTCTTACCTGATCTTGTCCATTTAGATGAAACATGGTTCATTGGACAAATACAAACCCAGGGCAAATAGGGAGAACCCTACATATACTGTAATGAGAGTCACTGGTAAATTGTAACAAAGCTGCTGGGATTAGATGCAGAGAAAGGCATTAGATTCGGTTAGATGGTCTTTTCTACAAGAGCTGCTAAGAAAATCTGGTTTCCATGACACTTTTATTTAAAAAAAAAAAAAAAAATCTGTACAGTAGGTCTGCACCAGAATTAAAATGAGTTTTTTACATTCACTTACCTTAGAGAGAGGAAGAAGGCAGGGCTGCCCAGTCTTGCCGCCGCTTAATTGTAGCTTTACATAAGAAGATAACACAATACTATTAAAAGTATTGAAGTAACCAGGGTAGAACAGAAACAGCTTTTGTTTGCAGATCAACCCTCACATTAATCTCCAGAAATGATGGTCCCGATGAAAGAATACAGGGCACATTTGAGATAAAAACTGAGTATATACGGGACTCCAGTATGTTAATCAGGATGCAGAGACAATGACAACTTAGGAAGGCACTTTACCTTGAGAACTTTCTAAATTATCGAAGGTAAATTGTGATCACTTGATTTCAACAACAACAGATATGTGTTGATTGAATCATATTCCCTCTCTTGTGTGTGAATCCTAATATATTAAAATGATCTTCCACGGTAACTTTATATTTTCTGTAAAAGTAAACATGGACAAATTTCATGATTCTCAGACTTCTTACATTCATATCAACCAGAACACAAACAACATTGCATATTAGTAAAAACAGTGCATAATGGGAGGAAATTCTAAAAGCAATGACCAATGACTTCTCAATGCAAACTGTGATAGTAGACTGATGGTTAAGAGGATAATAGTCGTTGACCCTTGCTCACATCTGATGATGAAAGTATGGCAAAAGATCATGATTTATTGTAATTGTTCAGGTGGTAATTACAGTGAAAACTGTACTCATAACAGATTTTTTTGATATGTTCTAGTATAATTTTTTTCAATCAGATTTGTATCATTTTATTTTTTTACTCCGTGTGTGTGTGTGTGTGTGTGTTTGCTCTTCTGAGTATCTGAATGAATATTGGTCATTGAATCGAATTGAACTCAATGTTGATTCACTGGCAGCAGCGTCAGGTTCCTAAAAATATGCTCAGAGTCTAAGGTCCTTATCCAAGACTTTTCGTAGACTTGTTTTAGCTTTAAAAAAAATAATGCAAGTGTCCATCAATCAGCCAGTTTAAACCTTAAAACTGGTGACTGGTTTTAATGTTGGGGTTTAGTAAGTACTGAAGAAAGCTTAATTTAACTTCATATTAATTAATACATGAGAATTCTTAACCACAAGATCTCCATATGGTAATTTAATCTTGATTTGATTATAGTGACAAACAATAAATAATGATTTTGAATTATCTGTCAGCCTGATCAGTATCCTGGCTGGTCTCACCAAATGCCATATGAAAATGTCCAGTGAGTCATTTTGCATGTTATCATTTTTAGCTTTTTTAATTTTGTACCACATAATTTCTCTGCTTACCAACCTCTAACCCCCCCCCCCCCCCATCCTAACGTAACCAAGACCCTGTTGAATGACACACGAAAAGCTTAGAATGCGTAGACATGAAATGCGAAATGTCCTGAAAGTGACGTGCTATTTAAATATAATCCCATTAAATCACATTATAGTGTCGGCTTTCAAAAGCCCATGAGTCAAACTGTCAGCTCAGTACAACGTGCTGCAGCAAGCTGTGGCTTCCTTCTGCTGTGTTTCAGATTTAGTCTTCTAAATTCAGACAGACACTGGAAACAAGGGTGCAGAAAACTTTCTGTAAGTTTTTACTTTGCAAGAAGCCAAAGTGCCTTGTGAAGCATAGCGAATAAGATTCTGCTGTAACTGTGCCCCCCAAACCCTTGTCCCCCTTCCTCTACCTCCCCTCTCTCCTCAACTCACACCTCCTCTGATCTCCACTTCTCCTCTCCTCCATCATGATTGTCTCTCTGTTGTCATCATTTTTTAATCTCAGCATTTGTTCATTCACTTCCTCTGCTGCATCCCTGCGACCCCATCTCTGTCTCTGCTCTCAATATAGCCATTTTTATTTTCTCCATCTTCCGCATTTCTTTGCTTAAAATAAGTTTTTCAAATTAATGGACACTTAGAGCCATGGGGGAACTTGATTACAAACCAATTACAGAATTTCGTTCATTGTCCTTCTCTCCCACTCTATCCATTCGATCTCACTGTCCTCCTTTGACCCTGTTCATTCTTCTTAACTTGATTTCAGATCAATAATGTACATCACCACGATTGTTCCAAATGTGTTATTGGATTGTGGCTTAAATAGAACTCTTTGAGCATGTGAAACCAATTAGTATGCTAATTATCCAGTGGATTAAAATGCAATTTTTCAGGTGAAGAATAAATCCATTTTCTTGATCTTGATTTGATTTGATCCATGAATTATCTATGTCTCAAGTCACTTAAGTGTTATCTGAGATGTCAAACTGTCTAAGTTCAATTAGCCCTTAGCTTTTAAAGTGTGTGTGTATATATATAAAAAAAAGATAACATCAATACTTGTATATGAAAGGGGTTTATCATAGTGAAAAACCCACAGAGAAATATCGTTCGAATTTGCAGCTCCTCTCTAACCCTGTCCCCCAAAAATAACATTTATTTGCAAATCAAACCACAACAGAAAATATGGTTCGTAGGAAACATAACTGTATTAAAGATCACATTTGCTATAATAATGATTATATGTTAATTTACATATTTGTTCAGTCACAAATATGTTGACACTGAATGTGTCAGTGAAATGTTTGCAGACAGCATATTTGTTTTCCACCAAAATTGAAATTTAAAGCCTTGCAGTACAATGTCCAATGATGGTAAATACAGCATTATTGTACTTTTTTATGTCAGGAGGCTGGATGTGATCCGAGCAATTAATTTTCCTACAAACGTATTTACTGTTGCACTTTAGTTGTAAAGAAATGTAATTTCTAGTAGACAGAGTTGCTCTCCTCAGCTCTACAGGGGCAAAGGGGCCAACAAATGAATGATTGCAATTCTTACATTTTACATACCTTTTTAACCAGTCATATATCATGATGTATAATATATCATAATATTGCATTTGATGGTGGGTACCACACCTTTAATTCCTTTTGTGCCTACAATCTCACATTTTGCCCGTGAGTGGTTTCTGACTTACTGAAGCTGCAGCTTGTTCTGTAGCCAGCGACTAAGGCTGTCTTCTGAACTTCCTCTGAGAGAAGGGTTATGAAAAATATAGATCAGTGATCAGTGAGAATTTGTTTGACAAAAGTAATCCCAAAGAACAAGTCAGTGTAGTCAGTGTAGAGATGCTAAAAACAGGGGGATTCTTATTTGTTTGTTCCTTGTCTTTGATTTCTTCCAAGCTTCACCTCAGCTGAGCTCGACTGAATAATGTGCATGTCTCTAAGAAGAGGACATATATTAAACCAGACACAAAAGGTCTAATAAATCTGGTCTGGCAGACCATTTTGTTATTTTCTTTGACTCCCCAACCAGCCAAGTCATCGTGGCCGTTTATCATTCAGAGAGGAAGCTTGTTTAAATCATTCTTAGTCTCCTCCTCTTCCTCCACACTGACCTCTGACCTGCCTAAAACGCACTGTCTGCTCCGTGAGACTAAGACTGTTGCGTCATCCTACAGTGACAGCCAGATACAGACAGAACGAGGTAACGTTTGTTGGGGCAGCAAGGTGTCACCATAGTCTTCATCATTAAGAAATGAACTCTGCACTTCCTTCCCCAAAAAGAGAATAACTGAAGAAACAATTGGAGACATTTTAAAAGGTCCACAAAAGGTGATCTGCAAATGATGCTTCAGACTAGCATGGTTTGGAAGGGAGTATTTTGTTTTTCATTTATTTTTCTTTTTATTATATTAGAGCTAAAAGTCTACATTTAAATCACATCTCTATGGCTTTGTTTCAGATCCACAGAGGTGGTGTACAAAGGAAAAATTACAAAAATTGTGGCACTGTCATGGACCTTCCTGTACTGCATTTAATGATGTAAACATTTGTCTCTCAGACATCCAGTTGGTGATTATCATTCACAGACAGCGTTTTTTTTCTAATCCAATTACACTTTCATAACCTCGGTTTTGATTTGGAGAATAGATTCTTCTGCAAATGATAAAGTGGGTAATGTAATCAACCTATGCAGTGTAATAATGTAAATAATATCAGTATTCCAGGTTCATTTGGTCACTAACATGTCAGTTGATATTAATTTTCGATAGAATTTTAAGGACACTGTCTTGAAGAACTTAGACACTAATATTAGTATTGACGGTAAAATTATTATGGTATTATTTTTGCATTACTGCTATTTTTCAGGAACATTTCACAAAGATGGAAATTTCTATTGTTTCTGTGGATGTTCTCTCCCTCTCATTCAATCTCTGAGGTGGAACTGAGAGTTTGGGTTGTTGTTTGGGTTGGTGGTTGAAAAGGTTGTTTTTTTTAATTAAATTTGTTTTATGTTGTGTTTAGTGTGAGCCAACCTCATGCAGACCATTTTGTATAGCTGCAGTATATCTAAAGATGAATTGTGATATCTAACTTTTATTGTAATGAAAGCAAACGGGGGTTGACATTCTCTACCCCATAAACAGAGAAGAGAAACTTCTTCATATCTTCCAAACAAACAAATATTACAGATTTTTTTCCTGTGTGTGTTTCATATATAATTCAAAGCAGACACTTCTTAACCACAGATGAATACTCAAAAAAAGCACAGAGGAAACAATTATATTCCGTCATTGCAATAATATCAGCATGGCTGACTAAAGATGAATATTTGACTCTGACCAGCATCTGTCATTCACAGTAGGTTGCATATTTGAGGGCCTTTTCTATCAGATGATTAATTCGTTATTGTAGCTGCAGTTGATCCATAACACTTAGCTCCGGCTCCATAAGAAAGAAAAACCTCTAAATCACACTGAAATTTGTAATAACGAGAATGAATAAAAATAACATTACCTTGCTCAACAATACCCCATGCGTTTCACTTTACATGTCTAGACAGAGATGGTAACTTTAAAAAAAAAAAAAAAAAAAAGAAAAGGGTAATATAATTTTTCTTATTTCTGTTTTTAGCAACCTCTAAAAATGCCATGTCTGACAACCCCGCGACCGATGGGGTTTAAATGTCTTGGGCTTGACATTGCGAGGCTGCTGGAGTGGTGATGGGGGAGAGCTCAACGAGGGCAAAACTGCATTAACATTTTTTGACTGCTGAGATTACAGCTAAAGTAGGAATAACAAAATTAGAGTGGGTGGATGTCATGAACAAGAGAGAATGAGTTTCAGTGATGTAATTATTGAACACACTGCTGCCTCATGGAAATCTTTATTCATTCTAACAGGAATCATTGTTGCTTTTTGTTACAAGTAGTAGTCTAGTAGTAGATTTATCAAAACCTAAAAAAAACACTTTAATAAAGACAAATGAAAGACACTATCAATGAGAGAATAGACAGTGGAAGTTTGTCTTCTTGTTGTTTTTTTTTAAACGCAGAGCGCACATGGATTTAAAAAAATATACAAAGTCAATTCATTAGAAATATATTATAAAAGTAAATTGACTCTCTTGAAGGCTTTATATGATATTTTAAATTAACTTTGAAATTAGTACATCTTTTTAAAATGAGACCCTATTAAGTTTATTCAATAAGTCTTTAAAAAGTCACCAGTTCTTTTAAATGTTATATTTAATGTTTAAATCAAATTTACATATTAAAGTTTTTCTTATAAACAGTCTATCAAACAATGCAATTAGGCTGTTCCTAACTGGAAGACCCTGCAAGCTCCTGATTAAAGACTGTGAACTTGAGCACTTTTATTACATCATCTGGTGTCAAAATCAAAGTAAACAGTTTATATATTAGAATAAACCGTAACAGTAAATAGACCCAAGTTTTCACTCCAGAACATCATCTAGGATCACAGTTCAGGATCAGAATACTCTAATTTGGCAAGTAGTACATATTTGCCCGTACAAGGAATTTAGTGCTGTGGAAGCATGTGCATATTTAAAGATGGAAAGAATAAAACACAATGTAAAACATTAAATACAGGGGGGTTAAAACTGTCTCCTTCTGGCCATGGTGACCTCTGCCTGGTACCGGATTTGTCTTTGGGACTCAAGAATTTTGAAGTTAATCTGAAAAACAGTTTTTAAATGGTTCTGTCTTAGATGGTGCATTTTTTTCCAGAGGGGTAAAAGCTGGATGTGGTAATAGTCAGGCTAATATCACCTGTGTGCTACAATGCAAAGTGTAGGCATTAGCAAGACTTAGCATCCAACCAGCTAACTCCTGCTACTGATTAGCGAACTAACATGACTAAACAACATGATTCAAAGAGTTTGTACTCAGCAGTAGGGTATCCATTTTAAATTCACCCATACTCACGATTCAGCAGCTACACAAATATTTTTAAAAAGTGCATATATGGTCTGTAACAACAAGATAAATATTGCCTACTTTAAATGCTTGGAGTCACTTAACATTTAAAACGTGTTTTCTCCATTTTAGTATCCCTATGATCACTGGAATCTTTAGTAAATTAAAGTTTGATAGATAACATTAGATAAAAACAAACATTTTAAAAGATTCTTAATAGAATTTACCGCTTGACCATTAGTCAAAGCTGAGCACGACAAAGCAAACGGAAACATTAGTACAAGAACTGCAAACATAGGCAATTATGCATCATTACACCCTGACAACATGACCAAGAGATTTTTTATCTGTTCAGAAAAGGAAGAGCAACAAAAGGAAGAGAAAAAAAAGAGAAACAAAGCTGCACTGGCCTCTATGGGTTTAGAAGTATAAGTCTGTTGCACCTCTAACCACACCCAAAATCACAGCTGGGTGTGGTCAAAACTGCAACAGTCCACACCTGACCACACCTGGCTGTGACTGGACAGAGATAGAATCATACTTTGTTTGCTTTATATTACCACCTTATGACTCCCCTCACCCTACTGCTACAGGCCTAGACTACCGGGGGACTTCCCATGATGCACCGAGCTCCCCTTTCCACGGCCTCCTCCCCTCTCCCTGTGCTCATTAACACCTCAAAAATGCTTGTTACTAACTGTCCTTCCTCTCTCCTGCAGTTTTGTGCTTCCTCATCTCTCTCCTCTTGCACCTCTCACTTTTCTGCAGGTTTTTTTCTGATGCTCCTGAGTCTTGATTAATGGCTGCAGACCATCTACTGCCCCATGAGCCTGATCAACATCCACTGCTTCAATTATTATTATTACTACTGTTACTATTTCATTTAGTCCTATCAGTGGTATTATCAGCCCTGTTAGTATAACTATAGTATATATAGTTATTAGTCCCATTATTGTGCTATGCTCTCTCTCTCCTCCCTCCTGCCCCCGTCTCTCTCTCTCTCTCTCGCTCCCTCTCTCTTTCTCCCTCTCCCTCTGTCTCTCATGTCTCTCAGACACTCTCAACCCGGCTGTTGGAGGCAGACCCCCCCCCCCCCCCCACCACCACCACCACCATGAGCCAAGATCTTTTCAACGTTTCTACCTGTTAAAAGAGAGTTTTTCATTGCTGCTGTCGCCAAGTCCTGCTCAAGGGGGAAATGTTGGGTCTCTGTAAATAATAACTATATAGAGTCTGGTCTAGACCTGCTCTATATGAAAAGTGCCCTGAGATAACGTCTGTTATGATTTAGAAATACATAAATAAAATTAACTTGAATTGTACTGACTCTCTATGTTTACAATGAGAACATTAGTTTCCCCTCAAGAGAAGTGGTCTGGGCACACTTTATGCCCCCACCTACAACATAAACTTCCATCCAGTTACTTTATGACAGAACAACAGAGTTTGATAGATCAAGTCCACCTTAGCATGGCACCATTTCAACAGACCATAGAGGGGAAGGGGATATAGGGAATTATTATTTAATTGCATTTACATCAACAATCATAATTGTACTCTTGTGTGCACCTGTGAGCTCCATGCTTGACTCAGATCACCACTAGAAGCTGTGAGAAAAATTAATTATATTTATCATCAAATTTTCAAGCAGTGAGGGGATAAAAGAGTGGCTGCTTGGAGCAACAGTAATGCTGGAAGCTGAAAATGGGATTGTCATTTTATCTGGTGAACACTATGGGGTGTTTGTGTGTGTGTGTGTGTGTGTGTGTGTGTGTGTTTGTGTTTGTGTGTTTGTGTGTGTGTGTGTGTGTGTGTGTGAATCGTTTTTTTTTATCAGTAGATTCAGAGCTTTCATCAATCCCCCGGTGTGACACACACTCATTTTCAAGTGCTATTTTTAATGATTGTTGAGGATGGGAAATCTGCAGGGAAGATGTTTGCTGACCTCTTCTCCACCTCTTCTCCACAGTTGCACAAAAATGAATAAATGTATATACTGTAGGTTATGTGTATGTGGAACTGGTTGCATAATGTTCCTGTGTAAAAGAGCTCATTGATTTTTGGTTTGGGCAGAGACGATTTCAAACAATGCGCCTGGGAGGCTGCCACTATCATTGATGGCTGCAGCATCGATCGAGCTAATTCAAACACACACTTCACTTTAACTGGTTATGCATTTGATACAGTAGGATGAATGCTGATGAGGTCATTCCCTTAGATAAATGTATAGATCCTGTTGGTGTATGGAAAAAAAAATGTTGACTCACTAGGGACAAGAGTAATTTGTCAAGACACAATGACACTACATAGATTCACACACATGGAGTGAAAACTCTTTGTTTTTACTCTTAATTACTTCACATTGCTGATAGTACTGCAGTTGAAGCAGTGCCTTGTTGAACTCAGATAAGCAATGGGCCAGTAACTTAACAGAAAAAAACTTTTAGGTGATTTAAGATTGTGCTGACACTGTGGAAGCAGACACAAAATTAAAGCCATGCAGAGTAATTACACTGAATCACCAAACTCACCAGCTCTGGATGGAGTAGTGTTCAGTGTTGTGAGCGATAATAATTTTGTGCACTGAACTCTAACAACCTCAGTGCCCTGGCTGAGCTCCCCTGATTACTTTTACGGCAGCTTCCCAAACATGCATCTGTTCTCTGCCCTCCCTCTTTCTGACAGATCTTTCACTTTCTAGCTGGTGACTGATCTGTCCATTCAAGGAAAAACACCCTCTCCTCCACTGTGAGGGATCGCCTGTCATCACGGTATCTCATTGTGTGTTTGTTCGTGTCCGCGTGTGTGCCTATACTGCCAGTGTACTCAGTGTAAATGAGCTTGGAGCGGATTCAGAAGAAGCATTTCGTTGAACCTGTGTGTTGTTCGCTAACGCAGCAGAATTTTCCCTCAGTAAGCACAGCTCGCAGAGTTCACGCTGGTCTTGGAGGACAGATGAAGGCAGGGAGGTGGAGAGATACAACAGAGACCCAGAAGGAAGGCTTAAATATCAACAGCAGTGTCTGTCGGAGGTAGAGCACCATGAAAGAGCAGATAATGATTAGCTGAGTAATAAGTTGGACAGAAAATTAATTTACAGCTTTTACGGGTTTTATTAGTGATTGATAATTTATTTATCAAGCGCTAACCCCAAATATTTGCTCATTTCAGCCTCTAAAATGTTTTATATATGACTGTAAATTCAGGACTTTGGGGTTTTGAAGTCTTGTCACACCGATCGGAACATTTTTGAAGGTTCTGGAACAATTTGATGGTATTTTTCTAAACTATAAGAAAACAGCATATGTAGTAAATAAGGAAAATATAAAAGATATATAACAGCAAATATGGAGCTGAATATCACCTGGTAATCATCATAAAGGCTGAAGGTAGCTTAAATAGATATTTTCTTTAGACAAACCCACAGCACCTACACTGTCTGAAGTTTGGGTCCTTTCGCAACTTTCTTTATTCAGTGTATAGCTCATTCAACTGAATTCCAATTTTCTCTCTATTTTGCTGTTAGCGCTAAACCAGGTTGCAGCATCTTTATTACTTCCACCAGCAGATTTTGCCATGGGGTTAGTACCTATTGTTTCTCTGCCTCCACTTCTGTTTTGATTGGAAACCTTTAAAAGTTGACTTGATTTGCAAAAAACTATGTGGAAAACACAGGTATAGGAACAAAGGGGAACCCGTACATTTTCCATACAAAGTGTCCTAAGGGAAATGGCTTCTTACAAAAGCTTAAATCACATTCACATACACATCAAATTTCTGTGCCTATCACCTGGAATAAAAAGGGTCATTGTCTGTTTTTCAAGTAAGAAAACTAGCAGACCTCCAAATGGTTAAGGTATATACCCTCTTGGTTTTCGTTTCAAATAGGACGATCATTAAAGGGTTGCTGGATATCAAACATGATGACTGGAAGCAATTTGCCACTGACATGAAAGCTGAGTGTATTCTAATGAATTCATGGAGGGTTTGTTGAGCCTGCAAGACCACATAATTTAAAACCCAAGCTCCTCTCACCCAAATTTGTTCAAGGAAAACAATACTTATATACTGTCCATTTGTAGTGGTTTCTGGTCTGCAGAGACACTATACACCTATCATTGGCCCTGTCAATCAAGCTACCTGCCAGTTTGTTTAAAACTGTACCTCAGTGACAGGAATATAGAGCCACTGTTAAATGAGCAAATCTGGTACATCAAGAATCGATATGTTCATCACATGATGATGCTAATTTTGTGTGGACTAAATAGGTGGTAAAAGTCAGACATATTAAACTTACAGATACTGACACATGGCAAACAGTCAGAGTTATGAGGAGCCGAGCTCGGGTTCAACCAGAGAGTCAACTTCCTCATTAAAACCTTCTCCTCTATTGTCTTATTCATCTTTCTACCAAAAAAGCTAAAAGTTAGTTATTCTTTATGGAATTGTATGACATTCTGAACCTTTCATGATATCCAGGCGTTATTCACTAATGAAAATTATATCTGCACAGTTAGAGAGGATCGATAGTGCGATAGTGACGCATGTGCAGCGAGAACAGCTAAGCTTTGCTTCACTACTCTTGTCCAGTTGAAAAAATGTTGTCATCCTCGCCACTCTTAACATCACCTTTGGGTGTTCTCCCTCTTATTCATCCTCACAGCAAAGTGAGAAAGTCAACAACTCCACCACAAAAAATGTTTTTAGACGTCTTTGTCTTGATATGCAGCCACTAGCTGTCAGATGTTTTGGCTGACATCTTGAACATGTCTCTGGACCAAGCTGTTGTCACCATCTGCTTTAAAATCGGTAGCATCAATCTCGTGCCAAAGAGACATCTGTTGCCTCTCCAAATGATTACTGACTTGTTGAACTCAGTTCTGTTATGATCGATGGATCAAGTGGGCTTTCAAGACTTCCAATCAAGTATCTTTGTTTGTCTGTTGTTCTAAAACAGCTAAAGTTGCCTGATTCTCCTCACAGGTAAGATAACAACACCCATCGTATGCCAGGACGCTCACTGATTTCATCTCCACCAAAGAGTCTGCAATAAACTCCATATCACTACACTCTATTACTGGATGTGTGACTCACCAATCTATCACAGACTGTCAGGACTGAGGAGCTCACCTCACAGTCCATCACCACCAAAACCGCAGCCCCCCCCCCCCCAGAAGTTAGAGAGATATCTGTCAGAAATTAATCATGTTACAGGGAGGAGGTACTGTGGAGCAACTTGTAATAAGGTGTTCTGTCAACCACCTGCCCTTAAATGTCTGCAAACGATTTTGTTCTTGAATTCCAGACACAGAAAACTGCACAGCAGTTCAGCTGCTGAAAGATTTACCATTCTCTGTTGGGCACACAAATCCCAGACAGCCTTAAATGGACTACAAACATATTTTTCTTAGTTAAAGAGGAGCACTTTATAACAAGATTGAAAGCAAAACTGTCAAAAGCTGTTCTCAGGATTAGACTCCACATGCCTAGTCTATTCCTATTTCCTTGTTTCTAATAAAATATTCTTGGTAAAACTAAAAGTACCAATACACTAAGGTGTGTATGTTTTTGGCACATTTTACTATGTGTATAGAGTAACAAAGTGGGAAGGGTCAATGGTTCTGCAAGGGTCATTCCAATTTAAATTAAAAAATGAAATAAAAATATCCTAATGTTACTGAACATAGTAACAAAGAACTCTTACAGATGATTTAATGATACTATTGGTTTATGATATTAAAATCTGTTGTAATTGTTTCGTCTTCATATCTTAGAAATCTTGCTTTTGCAATACAAATGGAACAAAATTACAATATTACAATACTAATGAGCCCCGCCACCATTGCAAGGAAAAGAAGCAAATATTACGCCATAGTTATCCAAAACCAGAACTCAGAATGCAGAAGTGAAATGATTTCAGCTGTAGACTGATAATTGGTCATCAAATCAAAAATCAAAATCAAATCAAACTCCCACCAGGTTTTTACATTCACAGGCTAGTACCTTCAACATTTTAGAGCAAAAAGTTTTCTACTGCAGTTTCTAATCTTTCTAATGATTAATCTCTCAGGTGAGTTGAACTGCTCTAACTGTAATTCATGTAAACTTGTCTATGGGAAAATGAATGGCTTTTACACTCAGAATTAGAGGTTCCAGAAATACTGTAGCTCTTCGCTCTAGGCAGCTCTTTTAATCTCTGAGGAAAATTACACTACTTGTTGTTCTAATGCCTAAAATGACCTATGTTTGAATATTGCTGACAAGGACTTTGCATTCTTCTTAACTGTTGTTTGTCAGGAATAAAGGTGATGATTGTTATTACTGCTCTAAAACCTTGTTTGGGGGAGGCTGACTTTGATGGATGGATCAGAAGACCTGGGATATGGTCTCCGTTTGTTTGTTTGTTTCTAGCCTAAATCAAAAAGTTCTCTTTTCAATCATAAGTCAAGAGATAAGTCGAAATTTGTAAGAATTTTCAAAGGTACTGACAAACAATGTTGTTCTATTTTATCATAATTAGTATTATCTTTATATCAGAACACAGAACAACATGTCACCTAAGCTAACACAGCTCAAATTTGTACCAATGAGAATATCCAGTTAAGAAATTAATTCTTACAATCTGTCAAGCAGGGGAAGCTAAAATCGCATATGTGTGTGGGGAAGGTTGATGGAAAGGAAAACAACGGAAGGAATGATATCAGATAAAGGCAAAGAGCTTATCCCATCCAGGATGAAACTAAAAAATCTGCTCATAGTTAAAACCAATATTGTGGGTATAAAATAATGCTTGCAATTGATACCAATTTATGGCACAAGCACTTAGAATAAGGCAGCCCATTGTCCAAAACTTTGCACTTCACATGGTGAGACATGTCTGTTATCACTGTGTGTTGACAGAAGAGGTGCTGAGAGTTTGAAATAGTTCAACTGACCTAATGGCTCAACCTACCAATCTTGCTGTATCATCCAGTATTTACTCTGTATAACCACGAAGGGCTGTTGAAGTGAAACTGGCTCCGTGTGAGAGGCCACCTGAGATCAGAGGGACAGCAGTTGGGAGCAGTTTTTTTGCTGAAGTAAGGTGCACTGTACAGAACCTAGTGCCATTGCAGGCTGCTAACTTACAGCACATTTAGATCCCTGCAACTTTAGCATTAAATTGCATTGATATGGACAGATGGACAGGTTGTGTGTTACTCTCCATTTCGTCTGACACAGTGTTTGACTGATGGTCACCAGGAAGGTATATGTGGTCAAATTTGTTCCTTCCTTCCTGATGTGGAAATGCATAGCAAATACTGAGCCAGTTATAGAGATTTTTTAGGACTGACTGTTAGAGGAGGTTTGCCACTCTAAACATCTTGTCATCTAAATGTTACAAAAATGAAAAAATGAGTCTTAGAGAGTCTGTGAAACCCCATGAGCGCATCCTAATTATTATCTTCAAGAGTGTAAAATGCAAACTCAGCAGCTATAAATGTCAACAAAGCACAGTGCCTATAGTGCTATTTATGCATTATTGTCTCCTGTGTATGGGTTATGTAACAGAAGAGAGACAGAACGGAAAAGTGTAAAATCACAGCACTTTCTCACACCGTGCTGCATAATTATAATTAGGCTTTAAAACACCCAAATGCCCCATACCATTATAATACGTACCCACGCTGTTCGGAGACATGAACACAGAGTTTACCACCAGAGCCCTGATGATGTCATACACACGACTTTGTGCCTGCTGTTACCAAACAAGCTAACTCACTGTTTCCTTCAAACATGACACATTGCAGCAGTTCGTTATGGTTCCTAAAACCCCTGCTATTGTTTTTGTCAGGCTTTTCTTCAGTTTTTTCTCATCTTGCTTTAAGGCCATCTGGAGCCATCAGAGATCCTGAGCCACCAAATTAAGTTCACATTTCCACCACAAACTAGGCCAAACACAACCACGCTGTTTAGCCAGATGGTGGTTATAACATGCAACTTAATGTTTTGGGCAATAATTCTAAACCCATATGGCACTGATTTCATTTGTTTTTTTCTTTCTTTGTTTAATCTGATATATTTTTGATCACCTTGAATCTTATTCAAACAGTTGATCAAGGTTACAGGTACATGGAATGGAAAGTTTAGTAGTTGGTCATGCTCCAGAGGGCAACCTTACAATTTTTTTTTGCCTCCAACAGAGTTGACTCAGTTCCCAGCAAATGTCAGCACATATTGCAAAATGTTGACTCTCAAACCTTATTAGCTTTGATGCATAAACAAAGTTGCTGATTCTGATGCACGAGATGAGGTACATTCTGCAATTTACATGATAACTTGAGAGAGGTTTGGCAGAAAAGTTTCAAATCTTGCCAAAAACCTTGCTAAAATCTGTGCTACAATCAGTAACACTCTACCAATCAAATACATATTGGACAAACCAATTAAGCTATACATTATAAAGTAAATCTTTTTTTCTCCCTTACAGAAAATCAATTTTCCATTGTTGTAATATATGCCTATGATTTATTCTACAAATAATCAATAATGTCAAATTCTGTCTGATAGCCCTGCCAACAGGCAGTTTTGAAAATTAAGATATTCAAGGCATCTGTGTGTATGTGTGACTCATGGGCTTGGACCACAATAAGGGAAACTTAGAGATACTTAATGCATTGTTTTGCACCTAATCAGTCTAAAGGTTAAAGCTTCAAAGGCGTGTGTACGAGAAATATTACTGTATGCATTATACCAACTACTTTTACGCCAAAATCTAATTCAGAATAGTCAGGAGAACTTTGCTACTTTTATTGAGCAGTCATACTACAAAATGTACTCTACAGATACATTACTGTGCCAGTATTTGGCCATTTTTTTCAGTTAAACAGATATGTATTCTGAGTAACTTTTGGCATATAACATTACTTTTAAAGATATTTATATTTCAAAAAATGTTATTTAAATCCTAGCAGACAGAAAAAAGCTTTATCTCTTCATTTATCCATACAACAGACGCATAGTTTATAACACAGTTTATAAGGACTCAATTGTTTAACATAATACTGCCACCAGGGGTTAAACTGGGATTTGTTATGTCAAGATATGATTTAGCTCAGTTCTCCAGAGTTTTAAACCACTGTATTCTCAAGTTTCCAGTTTATTGCTGTTCTAATGGCTTTTTAATGACAAACCATATAGACAAAGGAAAACATATTTGAGGAAGTACATTAATATCATTACTGATATGTGAGAGAACATCAGTGTTTAACAGTCCAACAAGAAAAAAAAAAGTTAAGTTTTTTGAGTTTTGGTTTATTGAGTCATTATACTCTGAGAGCACTCCAACACCACAACTTAACACAGAAAACGGTGCCACAAACTACCAAGTCAACAACAGCGAGGCAGATGTGGCAGCATTCACCTTGTCTGTTTGACAAAAACAGCAATAACAAGCATCAGCGTAACATGAAGAAAACAGCTTCACAGACCAGTGAAAGAGACCCACAGGGGAACCTTAATGACTGAATAAACAAGAGGAACAGGATGGAGGATAGAGGGGGAAGAGAGATAAGAGATAAGAAAACAACTACCGCTGGGACAAGAAGGGATGGCTGTGTGTATGTGCATGTTTGTGTGATGACATGCTTGACAACACAGACTCAGAGTACAATTGCTGGTAAGTGTAAGCAAAGATAATGCTCATTATAGGGTATTAGTATGCAAAGTATCATTATTGTACTTTTGATTATTTTTCAGATATAATGCAGACAGGCATAAATATAACTTTCTGTGACCTTTTGAAATGGAAAGCACCCTACTTGGGTCCAGATTACTTTTCTGTTTATTATCTCTAATTTCTAGCATTTTAGTTTTTTGTAGGAGGTGTTGTTTTTGTTGTTGTTTTTCTTTCCTCTAGCAGAAGGGTTAAAGATAAGGAAGGTACATATTTATTGTAGGACGAGAACAGAATGACCAGTACCTATATTAAAAAAAAAATGGAGCTGTCAATCACCTACTCAGGAAGTTGTATGATATTAGTCTTTGGAAACCTAAGTTTCTGTTGTTTTCTGTTTGTTTTATACTTTCAGCTGTGACCTCCTTGACGAGTGCAATCTGTCTCTCTTTTTCTCCCTCCTACACTCCCTCGCTCTGTCTCGCTCACACCCACTATTTCTCTGACCTACTGTCTTCCTCTCACCCACTGTCTCCCTCTCACCCACTCAATCACTTGATTCAGAATTTTAGTTTTTAGGGGTGGACAGTCACTGATACAGACTGATGAAAGGCTGTTGTATTGACAAGTGTAAATGGCCTTGAAGACCAACACACTCAGTTTTGCAAGTGTATTTTACAATTCAACTTTTTTAAGAGAAATTTTTATATAAATCTTGATATTTTTTTTTGACTCCTCAGAATGAAATCTTCACTGCCTTCGCTTAAGGGATATCGGAGGAAATCAAGGAAATGTTTTACCTAATACTTTAAATTGGCCCAGTTTGACCAAGGGGATTAAATTTTGGTTTTATATTTTATTTATTTGAAAAAAAAAAAAGTTTTGCCCCATGAAGTTTTGTGCTGTGTTAATTTATATTGCAGTTTTCTTCCATATTCTCGTTAAAAAGCTCTATCTTGAAAAATCCATGAAATCATTTAATGCACTGCAGTACAATTGCCTTGAAACAAAGAGTTCATTTGTGATGGTATGTTACTCCACTTTTTGACGTGTACCTAATTTTTACCTTGTCCTTTGCGTAAAGAGTCAGACTTTGAATAGGACAGAAGGGAAGAGGAGAAGATTCCAGGCTTTCATAAAAAAAAACTATCATGGTCACTGTTAAAGATGCCATGTATTCTGTTTAAACTCAGTGTTACTCACCAAAATGCAATGTATTTCCTTGAGGTCTAACAAACACGTTGTATATATGTCTTTCCTCATAAATTATGTGCAAAGCTTGATTTTTTTTAAATGGTAAAGCCTGCATTGTTTACAATCATGTTTACTTGCTATCAGTCTTCTTTTTCCCTTCCATTTTATGGTGCATTGTTGCATTTCAGGGTGTATTACTGCCACACATAGATCTGTGAAATAGTATGAACTGATTGGCAGGAATGTGTATCGTATCATCCATGTGCTTGTGAATGTTCATGTATGTTTGTACACATGCATTAGAAAAAACAGAACATAGACTCTCATGTAAAAGCATAACTCAATAGCACTGGCAATGATTATTAAATCTACGGGTTGCCTTAAGATGCACATCATTTCCCTAGAATAAAATGTTGTTCTTGCAATTATGAAAACAAAAATGAAAGTCTCATATCAAAAACATTGTCGTGGCTAATATACTTTACAAATACCACAGATAATAACTGTACATCCATCTAGAGGTTGTGCAGCAATATGCTGACCGAGTCTGTCCGACATACAGTACTGATGCCACATTTTCACGATACAACCCCCTCACACACTCTGAGTGACAAAACAAATCTGCTAAGGCCACGGCACTGAAGGGAGCTATGATACTGAGGGAAACTGGGCTACCTCACATATATGTGCATCTTACATTGACTCACAAACAAAAAATAGTACAGACAAGTAGTATTAAAAGATTCCACTGCTTTGTACAGAAATGTAACATACTGAAACACTGACACATCTCCAATTTTCAGCACTAGGATTTCAACAGGGCTGTTTTCAGAGCATATATTTTCACCTGTTGTAGCAGGAAAAGCACTGATGTTATGAATAACATTAACAGTAGATCTGTTTAATTTAAGTGTCCAAGTAATCCATATCAGTGAGCCAGGATGTGCAACATCAAGGTGCCGGAGCAGGCTTTAACATCGAAATGAACTGCTGAATTGCCTTGCAGGCATCATTAACATTATTAATTATACCTTTGCTTTTCTTGCTGTGAGACATCAAAATGGGAATGGGGTCTTGCGGAATTGCAGAGGCTCATTTGCTTCTTATCTGTTTAGGCTGCAGTAACCAGAAAAAAAAGAAAGAGAAGGAAAAAAACTTACACCTGATTCTGTTCTGTATGTATTTGTCATTTGCAAAACAACATTTTGCCATTTCTTATTTTGTTTTGTTCTTTTCATTTGGTGTTCATGTGAATGTACACAGTGGATGCAGGTTTTTTTCAGTTAAAATATTAAAATACAGACTGTCCAAATGCAACATCTCATGAAATAAAGAATAATTGTAGTTTGTTCAACATCTGTTTGCATCCACATACCTAAAAAACAAATTAAAGCGGATTCCATTCAGCTGAATATGTATCTCTACCTAAGGTTTTGTATGTTGATTATTTTTTCCCATAACTGCACTGAAACTTCTCAATATTAAAGAGTAATATTACACACTATATGACCTTAAAGTGACAGATAACATGTCATAGTATGAACTGTATAAATTCACTTTAAAACACACAGCATTGCTCCTGTCTAACACAGCTGCTTCAGTTCTCTCATCTACCCTTTAGATAGAAAGACCTCTAGCTCCTCGGTACCGTGAAACTGTCATGATTTATCACTTTGTCTGCTTTCTTTTAATTTCCTCCTCCACTGTTCATCTCCTTTCCTGTCTTCACTCTTCTGTTTTTGTGTATTCACTTCACTTTTATCCATACCCCCCGCCCCCAATCTCTGATGGTTATGGTCTAAAATTGATCTGTTTCATCCTATAAGTAAGATCTTACTGTCCTTACTGTGACCTGCATTAATATCTATGAGATGAATCCCAATATAACATTACCTGGTTGCCTAAAGTTGCTTTCCAGGCAGTTTATGGCACTGATAATATTTAAACAGTCTGTTTTATTTGTCTCTCTTAAGACTGAATCAGGCTTTAAAATAAATGGCAGATTTCACTTGACATGCCAACTTTCTGTTATCACACACACTAAAAACATGATGAAGATATCAGAATTTGACAGTTGCTTGAGTGTTAAAAAGTCGGAGTCAGGTGGAGGACATTCACGGTAAATGTTAATTCCTGCTGAGGCGAGAATCCAACCAAGACAAGTACCTGCCTGTCTAACCTCCGTCAGCTTATTTATAACTTAAACGCTGCACTGCACTGTATCCCCTGAAGCCAGAGTTTAGGCAGGAATAATGCATTACCGAGGCAAACACCCCACACAAGCCTTAATACATGTGTGCACACATGTGCCCACACACAGGTTTTCTAGGATTTGCATATACAGAACACACAAGATTGCTCTTTTCATGATTCTACTTGTAGATGTGTTGCAGAAGATAAATGGTGTGTCTTGGGATGAAGAAAAAAAAAATGAATCCTGTTTGTGTGTTTGTGTGAATGGAAGTTCAAGTTTGTGTGAGATGTGTGAATGTGTGTAACAGCAGCAGACAGTGATATATGTATGCAGTTTTCATGTGAGTAAGATGTTTTGGTGAGATAGGGAACCCGTGATACTGACAATGACCACATCATGAAAAACATCATTTACAAATTGCCCTAGTAGTTGGCACATTGAGTTATCAGATGTAAAACGGACGTTTTTCTCTGAGGGTCATACTTACCCTTGTTTAAAACGGACAGTTCTGGTGAGCTGGTCAGCTGCCACTGGTGAGGTACATCACCTGTGTTGTAATATATTTTAGACCTTTTTTTATGTGTTTATGTGTCAAAATTCTTAAAAGTCTCCACCAAAGATCGCCACCAAGCTCTTTTTAATAGTCCTTTTTCTCTTACATTTGTATGTCATCTAACTTGTGCTTAACCAGGGCGACCAAAAATATTTTTTTTGAATTTCAAGACTTAATCAGGGATTAATCAACTTTCCCAAGAGATTACAAAAACACTGACGCCATCAAGATACCCTTGAGTAGATAGAGTCTATTGGGAGACTCTCAGAGAAATTATAGTATTGGTCGACAACCTTACGGCTTTGTTGCTGGATGTGCCAACTTTTCTTCACAAAAGCACCTTGCAAAAAATCTAGCGACTTTTTGCATAAACCTTGGCTTCTTTCTGTAGAGGAGAATCACCAGTTTTGCCCTGCGAGCGCACGGCTGGGCTTTCCTTCCATAGGTACACCTCTAGGTGTCTCGTTTAACTCACTACCCGACAACTGACACAGACAGTGAGCTTCTAAATTTGTCTCGGCATGATAAGTTATTAAGTAAATGTACCTGAAATCACAGCATAGCCATTGTCCTTAACTTGTGTTTCTGGTGATTTTGTCAGATGACATCATGGTTATAAAATCAGGATTTTAGAGAGGCAGCAGCTTGGAAATGGCCTGAAAGTCACTGTTGGTTAATACTTGGACTCAATGGGCCATGTTTCGGACACTATTTCATACTTGTTCAGTTGCCTGACAAAAGAAACAGAATAAAATGTAAATGAGAACAGCTTTATAGGGAATTCATCTCTATTGAATTACTTTATATGTGAGAACAGAGAGCAGGAGAGAAGCAAACGGATAAAGGGTTGTCCAACCATGTACTAGGTTTTGACCTAGTCTTATATACTCCACCAGGACATTTTGGTATGATACTTAAGTTGAATAGAAGCCATGACACAGTAGCTATCAAGGTCTTGCACAGTCATTTCTTATATAAAAATTGACATGTATTCATCTTGCCACAACTAAGAAATTTGATTTTTATGATTGCCTTGAAGACTCACATCACATCTAATTTTGTCAGTGGATGGAAAATTAAAACGGTTGGAATTGTAACAAATCAGCATCCGCATCTGTTTTGATGTTAAGTTCAAGACCGTTCGTCTCTGATCTTCTACTTTAGAATTAATGATATTTAATTTTAGAAAGCAACCTCCTGGATGCCCCTTTTCTCAGCTAAAACACTGTTGACACATTTTGCAATCATTTGCAAATTTTGTTTTCACGAATGGCTTTAATCAAACTCATAAGACTGCCAAATAAAACACTGCCCTGCAGAAAAAAACATTATTCGCTGCTTTGGTAAATTTCTGGGCCTTACATCTCTGTTAAATTCTGAAGCTTGCATGTGGACTGTGTAAAATTTGCTTTCCTAAACCTCCCTTTAAAAATGCTTTAATTTTGTACTTAATTTTGGAAGTGAACCCACACAGTTCTCAATAAATCGCTTCCTCTTATCTAATGTTAAAGTAATTTCAGCTCACTACAACAGTGTGATAAAGTTCTTCAAGTCTTTTAAGATAATTTCCTTAGTTGATTCTACAATCTCTTCCCCATCACACAGGGAGAACTGACTGTCGCAGAAATCGAATACATGATTTCACTATCGCAAAAATAATCTCTCTACCCACTCAGTCATCGTGCAATCTCCTTTATTTCACTCTCTTTTCCCTCCCTGAATTTATCTTGACTGTAAGATCACATTGGGGGGCTTTTTCTTGGATCTGTCCGGTTGAAGGAAGTTACTGTGTCTCCCTGGCCTCTGGCAGTAGTTTATATTTATCGTAGAGACATGAAAGCCCTCTCACATAACTCTTTTAATTAAACTGTTCTATATGTTGTATATGCAGTAAATAACTGTATAACCTTACTATAGCAGCATTTATTCTATTAGGATCTTCTTTTCCTCACTTGCCTCTGTGCTTTTACTCAGGCTGTAACCTTTTATTTGAACCTCATAATTTAAGTAAGTGTTTTGGATTAAACACCATATATTGATAGCTTGTAGATAAAGTTAAATAGGCTGCTTGTTGAAGTTGTAAAATGCAGCTGCCTTACACTACCACTGGCTTGTCACTGCGGTGGGGTGGTGCAGGCATGGCAAATGAACAGAACAACGGTAATTTTACAAAGCATTCCAGGATAGGCTATGTGGGTTGTGTTTGAATTAATATGAAGAAAATTATGTGTTACGTGTACCTGTGAAAATGTTTCCTCTGATCTTTTGGAAAAATGAAAGCCAGCAGTTACTGTAGCTCAAAGTTTTTAAAAAAATACTGTCCGCTGGTCGTAACACATGTTTCAATCACATTGCGTGGTTTGCCTAGCGATACACATACAGTTCTGCCCAACATGAAGCTTCACCCTAGCCTCCAGCCCACATTAATGGGTGTCTCAACACAATACAGGAAAAACACATTTTGCAAACTGCAGTATTTTAAGCATAGGCAGCAGAGAGATAAATCTCCGCTGCCTATAATCTACTGTAAATGGCCACAGAATTTTTTAAAGTGTGTGTGAATCAGTCATTAGTGACTCTCACTGTATGGCAGATATTCACTAAACCATCGGTGACTCTATTTCTGAGCACAGTCACATGCATTAACCTTTTCACTCAAAGCTCTGCCTCTTCCATTTCCCTCTAAGCTTCCTCCTTCTCGTCTTCTTCCTTTTGCTGACATTATTAAAGCAAGAGTGGCACTCCAGAAACTGCCAGAATAACCCAGTGTTTAAGGATAAATATTTATAGCACTTATAGCATTATAGCAAAGAACAGTCTGCAAACCATTTCTCTTTTTTTCTCATTATATGAGGCTCATGCAGTAAATTGCTGATGATAAAATTGGGTCGTGGGGGAAATAAAGATATAAACAATGACGGACCAAAAAAAGGGACTACACTTCAGCATTGCTTTTCTTTGATCAAGTATTTCCCCTTATAGACAAAATGATAAAGTATTGCGGAAAAATAGAGGTGGAAAAATATTGGTCACAGGTTTCTTGTTACTTGACTGTTAAACTGTCCAAAAATGTCAGAGGGCAGCGAGTTCTAAAATGGGGTTTGATGGATTCACTTCTCAGTAATGTCTTTATTGAAGTCCCGTTTTCAGCCCTGTGATTTGACTCAGTAAAGATGCTTTCATTGCAAGTCTCTGATGAATATGTTTACATCATTTGCTCAGGGGATAGTTAGGATGGGAACCTGAAATTTAAACTACACAGTGGAGCCGTTTGATATGCTGCACTCGAAAATTTATTTCCAGATTCCCACAAGCAGATACCCAGAAAGGATATTGCAGGCGTTACATGAAATGACAAAAGGCAGTAAAGGAGTGTGACTTGAATGCAAGGTGTCTCATGGGGAACATACACACACAGAGACACACAAATTGGCATACGTATTGAATTACTCTTGAATTCAGCAGAGGGTTGACAAAACAAGGCAGGGTTGACTGCTGTAAATGAGCTTAGAATTAAAAGCCTTAAATTGATTTTGCATCATCTAAAAGCCAAGGGAATTGAATGAGAAAGTCGGTAACAACAGAGGAATTTGGATAGAGGAGGAGAGCTGAAGCAATCGCAAATGATTCCTGCTGCAACCTGTGCTCATTGGTTTCTCTTGCCTCACATTCTGTCAAAGTCAAAGCCCTGGCTCCAGTTTATTCCCTTTGTTTCTAGTGTTTTTTCCTTTTCCCCTGTGTTTCCTGTCACCCCCTGGCTGTGTCTCTCGGTGTATGTGTGTGTATGAGTGTCTGTGTAGGGGCACGGTGATCGTCACTCTCTCCGGCCTGAGCGATTGCCAAACTGTCTGCACACCTGCAATCCATCTACTCATCAGCCAGGCAGTATATCTACCCCAGCTCTTCATCTACACTTTGCCAGATTGTTGTTTCAACCGGACTTGTATGAAGTGGTCTCAGCTGCTTCGAATTGTTTGTTCTGAGGTTTTTCTTGTCATTTGCTCTGAACTAACTTATAAAACCTTGTGCTCCAGTCTCACTACATGTTTGCCTGCTTGCCTACTCGTCTCTCTGGCAGCCACGCTCACAGTAAAACCCAAGCCAGCTCAATTTCAACAGTCTCCAGCCTCCCTCAGCCCTCTGCCCTGTCTGCCATTTCCCGTGCTCGTTCCCCAGCCTGCCAGTCAGTAATCAATCCCCTCTCACTGCCAAGCCTTCTTCCCTGCTCTGCTCTGCTCTGCTCTGCCAACCACCATTCCCCATTCATCTTCATTCCCTGAAACTGAACAATAAAAATTCACTTGATAATTTGAGCTTTAAATCTGTGTTCTGCATTTCAGTTCAGTAGTTGTTAGTAACATATTAATAGAATTTTGAAGTTATTTTTCTGTTTTCATGCTCTGTGATCCATCAACCCACCCCTCACACATGCGTGCACACACACAATCCAGAACCATGGATCAGCATATACAGTGTTTTTCTGTGTACTCAGCACAAGTCAACATAACTCAGATCTGAGAAATGAAAGATAGGCACACAGGGACACGCTCTGATTAATAATAAAGTGCACAGATATGTGTATATGTGTCAAGTCAAAATGCACAGTTAACAAAATATACCATAAGTGGGTTGAGATCTGGTGGTTATTATACATATATATATATATATATATATATATATATATATATATATATATATATATATATATATATATATATACACACACACACATTATTCAAGCAAAGCATTTAAACCATTAAAACTGTTTTTAATGTTATGATTGATCAGTGTATTTATCAGTGCAATTTTAAGGCTCACACAAAATCTAATTTGGATTTCATAATGATATTTTAGTCTGGAAAACATGCACTGACATTTGATTGAGCCTAGTGGCTGGAAGGCAGACCCATTAGGAAACTGGTCAATAGTTTCAAATAAAATGTCAATAATCAATATTTTTTTTATTAGCAATGGATCACATGACTCATTGTTTTTGTTTCCTGGCCAGCAATTTACTGTTTTGGTTCACTTTCCCTGACCTCATTGCATGGTTTCTGCGTGATTTTCTAAATGTTAGTAAGTTATTAATAGAAGATTATTGGTTTCTCAGTTTTTAAAAAGCCATCAGTAACAGTTGGTCAGTTACCGGCAATTACAATCCTTTAAAACTACAGACTATATTAAGTGGTCCTCCAGCCCTTTTCCAGAAGGTTAGTCTCAAACAGTTGGAGGGGTTTTCTGTAAAACCATTTTCTTAAATATGGCCAATTGGGAGACAGGTGAAACAAGTGGTGAATACAAACACAGGCTAATTGTCACCTTTTAGTTAATAGAATGAGCTTCTTTACTAATCTTTGCCTATCTACACATCCATCACACATAGCACATCAGTAGCATTTATATTTGAAGCCATGGTTCTGGCCACCTGACAAACTGGCAAACATAGATTTGGTTGCCATGTTCTATCTGTATGAACCAGAGAAATTGAACAGCAGGTACAGATGGCCAGTGGGACTACATGGCACAGTTCTACAGACACACACACACATGCAAGCATGCACACAAACCATAGGGCAGAGTCAGACTTTAAGCTCTGCACTGTCATTTTTCCTAATTAATCCTCAAATCCTTGCTCCATAATTACATTATGCACAGGAGTCTATGGAGCATGAGGTGATAAATATGTAAATCATGGTATGTGTATCTCTTTAATATAAAGCACAGATTGTGACCGAAGCCAATATATGTCCTTGTTTCTTTACATGCCCTAAATCCTACAATATGCAGAGCATTATCAGTTTCAAAAAAATAAAAAAATATTCCAAAAATATGCACACTAATAAAAAGTAAATACACCCATTCAGATATGAACTCCTTAAATCCCAAATAACTAAGCCATTAGCATTAAATGTATGTTAAAAGCAGTTATAGCTGTCCTCAAAAGAAAGGATGTCTCCACTCACCCATGGTCATCTTCTCACTCCAATGCAGTGACTTTTGAAGGAATCCTCAAAGGGAGTGCATTCAAAAAAAATTGGGAGTGTGGTGTTAAAAGAGTGTTTACTAGACCTTTGACGCCACATTTAAACTCGAGGATAAATTAGTCACTACAAACATAATCTCAGTCAAGTGTCAAGTCGCATTGTCGGTAATGTTGGAAGTGGATTCGGAGGAAGGCATGAAAAAAAGACACTAGCTCCCATTCTGCAGCATAAATTTTCATACTCTTTGTCATAAGATAACCGTCAATTTTATTTATGCTATGTTAAATCAGTTATACTAAACTGGTTGACTACATTTGACTTTAAGAAACTCATCTTTGTAGTTTAAAAGTTATTTAAGATATTCTTGTCCCCACAGACCTACACAGAGAAGGGTGTTATAGGAGCTGATGTGCACACCTCCCAAATTTTAACAACAAATTGTGTGGACCTACACATCAGGGAAACTGATTGGTTGAGTCAAACCATGTCAGGAAATTATCAGTTAAACTAAATGTAAATTTAGCAGCTAATTCTATTATTCACCAGATGGATAATAAGACGATAAGATATGTATTAATGCGGGAAATCTTGTTCATTGTTTTTTTTTTTATTGACTCATTTTTGGTTAAAAACCCTTCCTCTCCTAATCCAGTTGGCCCACCTCAAAGACAAAACCCACTCCTTTGGTCTCTTTGCCTGTCTGAGGCTAAAAATCTGCAAAGCCTCAGTCAATACATGTATTATACAAAGCTGTATTTTGATGACACCCTCTCTTAATTACCATAATTATTAATTATTTCCAGTTATTTCCTGCTGTGACCATTAAATCATTTAATCAAAGCGTGGCTCAGCACTGAATGAATTTCTTATTCATGCTTTGATAAAATTGTCATTGTGTGCGTATTATTTTAACATGCTCGTCTTGCAATCTGAACAACCATTTGATTCTGCTGAGTTGTTTAGGCCTGATAAGATGTTAATGAGGTCTCATTTTCTCTGATCTCCTCAATGGACACTTTAATCTGCTTTAGTTTGATCTGTAAGAGAGCATCATTTTAATTACTTTAGGCAGCAGGTACAGTCATTATGAGGTGCAGTAGTTGGATGGATGTTAGTTGGATGTTAGAATGAACCCATTCATAACATACTGCAGGTACCAAATAATATAGTCAGCGTCGGTTTCTGTGTATTCAAAAGTCATAAAAGAGAAGAGGAAGAAAAAGTAAAGATCTAGAGATGGTACTATTGAGTCGCTTAAATGCTACCTTTACTACCTCAGTCTGTTATGCAAGTTTTGTACTCTGACCTTTGACAGAGTATTCTCTCTTCTTAACAGGATAGCAGACTGTCTCATATTTATGAGCAGAACACCAAATGGCAAATTTAAAGGTGCCCTAGCCTTGATGAAAAATTCAATTCATCTAAATATGAAATAACCTCATACCTCACACATTGTTTCACATCAGTGCAGGCAAGTGCATATGTGCAACCTTTCTTATTCTGTCCTTGACTTTTCCTCCTCCCTTTCCCTGTCTTTTTATTACACTATCAGCTTGCATGTGACAGTGCAGAATGAAATACATTTCTTGGTCAGCCATAAATAGTTTTGTAATATGTAAGCGATACAAACCTCTTCACGGTAGCTTTTGATCTTGATTATCCTCATCTTTAAGCCTCATCCAATGGTATCAAATGCTCGAGCTTTTCTTGGAAAAGAAAAAAATCTCATGTTAAAAAAAGTGTTGTAAACAGTTACACCATCACATAAGCACAATTCTCTGCACAGGGAGAGTTGAGGGTAACTCAGGTAAATCAGATGCCATCAAACAAGTATATGATATTTACTAAACTAGTTAGCAGATTACTTCCACTGCAACTACTACAAGCATGTAATTAATATTTTTGTCAAAGCTTAGATTTTGATCAGAATGATACCAAGATAAGCCGAATGACAGTGTTTTGATAGTTGTTTGTCAGGTCACAGTCAAGATAGATCTGAGAATCATCTGTGTAAAAATGGAAACTGATATTATGTGTATGTACAAGGCAGGCAACCGGGAGCATGTAAATGGAAAGGACTAGACTCAGAACCAAGCCTTGAGGCACCCCACAGTGAACACCTTTTGCAGTTGGCCTGGCATCAGCAATACCAACCCAAAAACACCCAACAGGTAGGACATAATTCACCGTAGAGTGGTGCCACTGATACAAGCCCATTTAGCAAGAAGTTCTATTAGGATATCATGGTAAATGGTTTCAAATGCCTCACCTAGATCCAGGAGAACATAGAATGATTTGTAGCCAGCATCAACTGACAACAACAATTAATTCAAAACCATAAGAAAAGAAATAGGTCTAAAGTTGTTAAGTACAGAGGAATTAAGAGACAGTCTTTAAAAAAGGATTGAACAAAAGCAGTTTTAAAAAATTTAAGAATGAAGCCTGTCAACATAGAGCAGTTTAAATTTTGAATAGTAGAGGAGACCACTTTGTTAAAAACATCCTTTACAATTTTTTACAGAAAGAAAATCTAAAGGACTGGTTTTAAAGGGTTTCATTTCCATTGTTATATCATTTATGATGACTATAATTGACAATATGCCATATGTGATGGATATGGAAAGGTTAAATGCTCAAGCTTGATTTTAAGCTAAACAAATGTTTGCTTTAACTAAAAGTGTGATTTTATGAACACTCTTGCATCATAAAACACTGTTAGATTTGAAAAGGAATGTTTACTTGGCTGATATAGAAAATGACAAATATACTAATAATATTCCTGTACTGTCCAGTGTATAGAGGCAAAACCTCTGTCCATTATCACACAAGGACAAGGACACAAACAAACTCAGATGCACATTACACTGTATAGATGGGTTCACAAATACTACATATGCAAAAAGACACACTATGAATTATATTGTAAAAAAGGATTCAGATGTTTACAATTTTACAGCAAGAGAATCTTTATATTTTCACTATAGATAGGACAAACAAATTCTCATTAAAAACAAAATAAAGATGCATTTAATGACTATAATTTCTGTCTGTCTATGAATATGACTGCAATTTATAAAGGTTGACAAATGAAACTGTTTAACCAAAGTCTGACTGCACTGTATTTCATGAAAAAATATATATCTAAAAAAAAATAATAAAATGGGTTCCTTCCTCATGATAAATTACTGTTAACTTTTTTTTGAAGTAATAACAAAGTGACACTTCAATGTCCTCTACATAGATCACCACCTGGGCTGTTATACTCCATGTTCAAATCGGAGTTTATTTAACGATCTTAATATCTAGTGCCAAAACATTTTAATGTTTGACTAAAATGCTGCGTGGGGATTGTGTTCTTCTGAGAGGCACAGCTGATGTAGCACTTTATGTTTATGTGAAAATTTACTACCCACTTTTTTTTTTTAACAGATTTGTAGTTTGGAAACCAATTCCCAGAAGCACAGCATACAGTACGTTTATGTGAGATTCCAATGCGGAGCCATGAAGATCCTTGTGTTTAGATGCACATGTGGATCACACACCCACACACACACAAACACACGCTGCCTTTACTACATCCTGCTCTTTTATAGGTCACACTCTTTCTCTACAATCAGGTCATATTAATGTCTATAGAAATCAAAACACCTCAAGCAACTGTTTAACCAAAGTCTGACTGCACTGTATTTCATGAAAAATATATATCTAAAAAAATAATAAAATGGGTTCCTTCCTCATGATAAATTACTGTTAACTTTTTTGAAGTAATAACAAAGTGACACTTCAATGTCCTCTACATAGATCACCACCTGGGCTGTTATACTCCATGTTCAAATCGGAGTTTATTTAACGATCTTAATATCTAGTGCCAAAACATTTTAATGTTTGACTAAAATGCTGCGTGGGGATTGTGTTCTTCTGAGAGGCACAGCTGATGTAGCACTTTATGTTTATGTGAAAATTTACTACCCACTTTTTTTTTTTAACAGATTTGTAGTTTGGAAACCAATTCCCAGAAGCACAGCATACAGTACGTTTATGTGAGATTCCAATGCGGAGCCATGAAGATCCTTGTGTTTAGATGCACATGTGGATCACACACCCACACACACACACAAACACACGCTGCCTTTACTACATCCTGCTCTTTTATAGGTCACACTCTTTCTCTACAATCAGGTCATATTAATGTCTATAGAAATCAAAACACCTCAAGCAACTGTTTAACCAAAGTCTGACTGCACTGTATTTCATGAAAAAATATATATCTAAAAAAAAATAATAAAATGGGTTCCTTCCTCATGATAAATTACTGTTAACTTTTTTTTGAAGTAATAACAAAGTGACACTTCAATGTCCTCTACATAGATCACCACCTGGGCTGTTATACTCCATGTTCAAATCGGAGTTTATTTAACGATCTTAATATCTAGTGCCAAAACATTTTAATGTTTGACTAAAATGCTGCGTGGGGATTGTGTTCTTCTGAGAGGCACAGCTGATGTAGCACTTTATGTTTATGTGAAAATTTACTACCCACTTTTTTTTTTTAACAGATTTGTAGTTTGGAAACCAATTCCCAGAAGCACAGCATACAGTACGTTTATGTGAGATTCCAATGCGGAGCCATGAAGATCCTTGTGTTTAGATGCACATGTGGATCACACACCCACACACACACCCACACACACACAAACAGAGTCACAGTCTAAGGGGGACTGGGAACTGATAGCAGATACACTGGACCTTTTCCCCAAAGCCCATCTGTGAGCCTTCTGTTACTGGCTGCAATGCACATACGCAAAGACTCACACACACAAACACACGCTGCCTTTACTACATCCTGCTCTTTTATAGGTCACACTCTTTCTCTACAATCAGGTCATATTAATGTCTATAGAAATCAAAAACACCTCAAGCAACTGTTTAACCAAAGTCTGACTGCACTGTATTTCATGAAAAATATATATCTAAAAAAAAATAATAAAATGGGTTCCTTCCTCATGATAAATTACTGTTAACTTTTTTGAAGTAATAACAAAGTGACACTTCAATGTCCTCTACATAGATCACCACCTGGGCTGTTATACTCCATGTTCAAATCGGAGTTTATTTAACGATCTTAATATCTAGTGCCAAAACATTTTAATGTTTGACTAAAATGCTGCGTGGGGATTGTGTTCTTCTGAGAGGCACAGCTGATGTAGCACTTTATGTTTATGTGAAAATTTACTACCCACTTTTTTTTTTTAACAGATTTGTAGTTTGGAAACCAATTCCCAGAAGCACAGCATACAGTACGTTTATGTGAGATTCCAATGCGGAGCCATGAAGATCCTTGTGTTTAGATGCACATGTGGATCACACACCCACACACACACAAACACACGCTGCCTTTACTACATCCTGCTCTTTTATAGGTCACACTCTTTCTCTACAATCAGGTCATATTAATGTCTATAGAAATCAAAACACCTCAAGCAACTGTTTAACCAAAGTCTGACTGCACTGTATTTCATGAAAAATATATATCTAAAAAAATAATAAAATGGGTTCCTTCCTCATGATAAATTACTGTTAACTTTTTTTTGAAGTAATAACAAAGTGACACTTCAATGTCCTCTACATAGATCACCACCTGGGCTGTTATACTCCATGTTCAAATCGGAGTTTATTTAACGATCTTAATATCTAGTGCCAAAACATTTTAATGTTTGACTAAAATGCTGCGTGGGGATTGTGTTCTTCTGAGAGGCACAGCTGATGTAGCACTTTATGTTTATGTGAAAATTTACTACCCACTTTTTTTTTTTAACAGATTTGTAGTTTGGAAACCAATTCCCAGAAGCACAGCATACAGTACGTTTATGTGAGATTCCAATGCGGAGCCATGAAGATCCTTGTGTTTAGATGCACATGTGGATCACACACCCACACACACACAAACACACGCTGCCTTTACTACATCCTGCTCTTTTATAGGTCACACTCTTTCTCTACAATCAGGTCATATTAATGTCTATAGAAATCAAAAACACCTCAAGCAACTGTTTAACCAAAGCAACCATTTAACTGCCAGAGCATTGCTGACAGCAGTGGCAATAATTCAATCACTTGTTTTGAATTTGCTAAAGTTTGATAATTCAAACCTTTTAAAGAATTAAAACATAGAAACAAGTCCTTTGGGTACTGTTTTACAGTCATAGCATTTTTTGCTGGTTTGTTGTATCATCTTTCAGTCCCACACATGTCCAATGTCACTTGAGTTATTATTGTTTGTTGATAATAATTTGGAGGCATTGGGGTAAGGTTACAGGTGTTTTTAAGTAAAAGGAGATTAATAAAAGTAAAGAAGATAAGTACTATATTACCGATGATTTGTTATATCATAATCACATTTTTATTTGACTATATATATATATATATGTGTGTGTGTGTGTGTGTGTGTGTGTATGTGTGTGTATGTGTGTGGGTTTGGATGTCCTGGTTTTGCTGTACCTTGTGCAGTTACTATCCCTTGATTGCCAGACATCTGATGATGTTTTAACATAATAGCAGCATTAGTGGCATTGAAAGTTGAGGGTCTGCCAATTGTTGTAAATATAAATGTAAAAATAAATGTCAATTTATGACTTGATGTCATTAATGTTTTGCTCCATAGTGGATGTTTACAGCAACATTTGTTTTTCATTTTAATCAAATAAACCAAGGACGCAGATTGTACAGACTGATTCTCCCTCCTCGCTCGGGCAGCATACAAATCTTGGGTCGCGTGTAGTATATACTGTGCATACTATATCTTCCCGATGTGTTTTTCTATGGGTTTATAGGTTGAGGGAATAAACTGTGGATTCAGTCACCTCCCAAGACAAAGTTACAGAAAATAAAAGAAGAGTATGATAATGAGACATTATAGAAGGTACTGAAAGGGAACAAATGGTATGTTTTCACCTCAGGGATTTATTTGTCTGCTTCTGTTGTAGAACATATTGGTTTGCCTATGGAATGAGGCAGAAGCCAACTGTTGGCTCACATGTAATTCAGAGAAGGCTGTTCATAGCTTCAGGGCTAACACATGTCTCCATTACAGAACATCGGTGACAGAATCACAGTGTCATTTTAGTTATACTCAGCATGTACACCCACAAAGATTAAACCAGAAATACCACAAATGATTACAGACACGGGCTGTAGTTGGAATATTGTCTTGTCACTTTTGGACAGGATAGTCAAATGCAGTTTTATGCTCCTAAAACAAAATGTAGGCATTCTCATGTTTCCCCATGAAACCTAAAGGGGCACTCAAGCAATTTAGTATATAGCCCGATGAGATACATGACTCTGCAGCAAGGCTAGTGGTTATGTGAGGCTTTAACTCAGGCACAGTGATGCATGAGCTAGATGCTAACATACTGATGATAAATAGAGAGCGCCAAAGTCATAATGTCATGTCCAGGCTGGTATCTGTTCCACTAACTTCTGTAACGCAATGGAGTCTCTCATTCAGTTTCTTTAATTTGTCTCTTAATTAATGCATAACAGTAACTTGGTTTCATCCATATCTGTAATACTCACCAACACTCTCCTCTGAAGTCATTTTTTTTCCATCTTTCTGGTATTAATCTATGAAGTCTGAAAACTTCTACAGTGTTCATAACACACCTGAAAACACAAGGCAGAGACTTAAATGCAAGATTCATACACAAAAGGGTTCCAAAAAATTCAAGGTCTTTACTTAAAAGAAAGGTTTGGTACAAAGAGCCAAAACAAAACCAGAGGATGATGCTAAGGCAAGTTCAAACAACTAGAAAAGAGTCATAGGGAGAATGCTAACACAAGTAAAATGCTGGAATACTTGTTGCAGAGAATGAAGATGAACTGGCACAGAGGTAAGGGAAGACAGAGACTAAATGCACCAGGAGAGGGGGAAACAATGAAAAACAGGTGCAACAAATCTGGGTTGGGGGTGTGGTTGTTTATGTCACTTATCAGATACTACAGGGGGCAGACAATCACAGGGGGCACGAAACATAAGGGCAGGAACAAGGAATCCGAAATGTGAGGAAAAAAAAGGTAAGAGACAAAATAAAACAGGAAATGCAATACAACTGAATAGAGCAAAGAAAACTTGATCTAGGAAGCAGAGCTTGTCATGACAGTTCAGTCCTCTCTGTCCTGCTCTTATTACGGACATGTATGAGCTAACTGCGACCCCTCGACAAACTGCAAGGTATTATGGGGAAATGGTGCAGGTTAAAGGTAGCTTAAAACATAGATGTTGAATACATCACGTTAGATCTTTTTTTTAACTACCATCCTTATCTTGACATATTAAGTGAGCCAACTGGCATATTGTTGAGAAAGGCTATGTTTTAACAGCTGTACATTTAGTTCTTAGCTAAATATATTAGCTGTTAGTTAAAACACAAGGTACTGCTCTGGCTGGTGGGTATATCATTAGTTCGACAAGTATTTGGTTATAAAGCAAATTGTAGGACTAATGAAAATTTTTAATACGACGATGACACCAGATGAAAAGTCAGATGGCAACTAAACCTATTAAAATTCATCCTGAGGGGGGCATGAATATCTGAACCAAATGTAATGGAAATCTATCCTTTAGCTTATTTCAGTGTTTTGAACCTCATGATGGAGCTAGATGAAAAGTCAGGCAAACACCTAAGTCCTTAGCATTCATCTTCTGGGGAACATGAATTTATGCCAAAAATTCCATGCCTATCCATCCTCTAGTTGGACCATACAACTAATCTGTGACTTCAGGCATACACCATATTCCAGGCTCAAGTGTGATAGTCATGTGCTTTGTATGCACACCATCCACCCCAACCACCTCCTGGTGTTGCTAATAATGAATGTTGAGCTCATTCCTCAAAAAAAAGGAAAGAAAAGAAAACATTACCACAACATAACTGTGAAAAAAATTTAGTAGCATTTGATCATGACTTCTGGGAAATAGCATTGCCATTGTCATAGCTAAAACAAATGGCCAAAGTCCTTCAAAGACACTTCACCTCCTATAATGTAACTGGATAACATCTTTTATTAGACCCTCCCTGCCTGGTGATTGGCCATGTATTCAAAGTCCATCCCCCCAGTTCGTAACACAGTCTTTCTATTATAAATTTGTAGTCTCTAAGAACAAGTAGAGATAACCCTGATTACAGCGCAACAACAGGGTGGAGTTTATTTTCTCGGAGTTGATAAAGCACCGCCAAAACCACAGAAACTATTAAACAACTGTTTTCACAGGTTGAATACAATTCATTATGATGAACTGATATTTATGTGTAAAATCAGCAGCCCTGGAAACTCCTTATCCACAATGAGTCTTTGAGCGTGGTGACCCACTACTGAGCTGTGTACATTTTCTACGGTCCATTATTTCCCTTTGCCTTTGTTGTATGCCTCTCTCAGCCTCTGTGACTTTGAAACATTATCTTTTAGTGACGGCCCTGCTCCTTATAAGTTAGAGATAACAGTATTTCCTCAATCCAGCTGTACTCTACTCACTTTTTGACATCTCCCAAAAACTTTTATGAAAACTCTCTCACACTCATTCAATAAAGAACATAATTTTCTCGACACCTTGGCATCTACATGATCATTTCCTTCACCACTCTCGGTAGACAGCACAGCTGATGAATCAGATAGATGAATATTCTGAGCTATAACTCTAAATTGAATTGTGTGATAAGCTTTTCAATAAGATTTGTGCTCTGACTAAAGATTTTCTGTTCCATGAAAATGGCTTAGACTCCTTCCAAATAGACAACAATCTCTCCTTTCTTATTCTTTTTTCTCTTTCTTTGTCAACTCTTTCAACATCTTTTTTCAACTCTTTCAACATATCCCTTTCCTCTCTTCATCCGTGTATTATCCAGGGACATATTCACATTAAAATTACAACTCAACACCAATTGATGATTAATGCAGAGAATGAAATGAGAACAGTCTGCTCCTTTTTTTTTATCCAGAATTCTGTTTCAAATGAAATGTTATTCCCACATAGTACTTGCAAGTGTCAGGTACCGTCGATGTTGGTACCAAATGATTTAAATGATTCTCAAACTTTCTCTGGCTCTCTATGACAGACTCCCCAGAGAGACGCATACCAGTATGTCCTTTGTTTATCTAGAACCTAGCAGCTCACCAGGACCCCAGGGCTTCCATCCTTCTTCTTTCATTTCCTCTTTTGAATCTCAAGGGCAGGTATGTGGTAGTGCTGCGTTCATTCACATGAATTACTTGGGTAAATAGAGTTTAATGCCTCTATACATGAGATCCGTGCTTTATCGTGATACCTAGGGCTTTTGTTGTCATAAAAATATAAAAAGTACTGTATGTGCATTTGGCATCATGCTGGGATCAGATCACAACAATGATTCACATAGGGCTGCTACATGTATTTTCTCCAGAAGCCTGGTCATTTATCTGACAAAATATTCATTCACATTTCAGAGATCCGGCAGATTTAAAGTTCTATCACTACAATTCGCAGTGAATCAATATTTTGATATTCTACACTTCTGTTTGCTGAATGCGTCATTAGAAAACCCTCTCACAGACGCCTCAAGCATATGTACATAGGTTAAGGAAGAGCTTTCTCCATTACTCATTCATTATTATTATTACATTCATTCTTGGCTTACCTTTTTGGCTGATTTATGTAGTTTTCCAGTGGCTCTCCTTCAGTAGTTTATGAAACATTTATCCTACAATTCCTGAAGCAAAGGATATTGCAGAGCAATTGTGTAACGTGTTACTGCCAGGCTATCAGTAATTATGAATTATTCAAATATGCAAAAAGTTTCAGGAAAATCTCAGAGGGCGAATTTTTAATACAAAAATCATGTTGCAAAATTTAGCCTTTTCATTACCTTGTATAAGAATATCTATCCTCCAGTTCAGTTTGGAAAAAAAGGTGATTATCCCTAAATTAATAAGTAAACATTTTTAACAATTTTATCTTTGAAGAAATGAACTTCAGGAACTCCATGTCTACAGCAGTATTAGCACAGAAATCTTAGCAAAACTCCCTAATATAAAACCCAGGGTCAAAGTTGAGAGGAAGACACAATTCAATAACAACTGTCTAGTCTAACGTAATCTTTATACTGTGAGGTGATTTGATGTTTTGTCAAGATGTTGGCTGGAGTGGAGGGGAGGGTGTTGGACCATGGACCGTGTGAGTGGTGCCAGAGTCTGGTGAAAGGTGGGGTTGAGGTGACGATGGGTTCCTACATTATGAGTAGCACAGAGACTGATGAAAAGGACTGGCTTATGAATAAGTGTCATCATTGAACTACATTAAACTTAAAAAAAGATAACAATACAGCCATACCACAAAATATAGGCTCTTCAAACCTTTTACATTTTGTTAAAAAAAAAAAAAAAAACTCTTTCGCCGTCTAAAAAATAATCTCACAACAAGGTCCATATAGCACCTTTTTGGACTCTGTGTGGTACATACTCCTGAAAAAATAAGCCACTGTGAGTGGCAGGCTAAATGTCACTCAGTGTCAGTCACACATATGTCACATCTGTCTTTACTGTCTATTAATGAGTTGCTGTTTGGCAATTCCTGGCTTGACCTGAAATTTACCTCAGGTATGGGCACATTCGTGAAAATGCCTGGAAATGTGGAGCTCAAGAAGACAAAAATCAAAGAGATGAAGTGCAGCGGTAATCACAGCTGTTAAGAGAAATGACAGGATAGTTCAAAGTTGAGAGCCCCAAGGTCAAGACAACCAAAAACCTTCTAGCAGCAGTAGCAAAGCCGGCAACTGAGACGAGGTCATGGATAAGAACTCCTGCTTCCACAGCGTGGCAGGCTTAGGTAGTTAGTAAAGTAGCTAAGATAGCAAATCTAGTAAACAAATGATGACAGGCCCAAGTCAATTAATGTTATCATGCTCAATCCCAGATAGTTATGAATTTGAGTGCACACTGTTTAATACTCGCTCTGTAGTTGTAGCTATATAATGTTACTGCTAATGCAAACTTAGGAGTTCCTATAGCTGCTGCCTCACATCAAAAGTATTCAACCGACTAGACATGGTTTGGCTTTTATTTTGAATCAATGACAAAATATGGAATTTCTGTCTCTTTTTGTTGTTCATAAAAACTCTTCAACAAAACCAGAAAACTAGCAGAAGCCTCACAGTGTCTGCAGCCTGAAACCAGATTGCTGTTGCATGTAGCATGATGAAGAAGACCACTGACATTCTCCTTTATCAACAAAATGTGAGTTTGCTTGGCAGCACTGTAAACAAACAAGGATTGCTCTTCTATTGTGCAATTGTCTTAAGACAGAAGGTGCTCAAATGTTTGCTGCCCTAAGAATAGTCCACGAGGACTGAAATCTTAAAGATTACAACTCTAAGACTTCCCATACATGTCGGCTTACACAAAAGTAATATCTATCACATGGTTACCAGAGTGCTTTAAGCCATTACATTGTTTTTCATTTGATTGTGTCAGTGTTAATGACAGCCATTCGAATAAATCTTAGTGTCTGTGTTCCTTACAGCAGTCTGACTACAATAGGAGGAAACTGATCAACAGAATCAAATCCTGGCTGTCTAAATGTGTCCATGCTGCTTTTAGTTCAACACAAGCAGCAGGGTCTGGGAGGTAAGAAGAAAAAACACATTTTCACTGTTGTGTCGGCGGAGCCAGCCCCAGGCCTAAGCTGGCCTTTGAGAAATAGATTTCTGTGGACAAAGATGCTCTTTTGGAGAAACAGTCACACTGTGTTTGTCTGTTCCTGCCTCCTTTGTTGTGTCAGCTCTGAATATAGCTCTTTACCCACAGCAGTCAAGACATTTGGCTTTGGTCAGTGCGTATCTTGGCCTTTCGCTATGAGCAAAGTACACATGCACACACATATATCACAAGGTTTCCCACCACACTAACATTTGAATTCTTCAGTAAAACTGCATTATTGAGACATTTCTTGACAAAATGTTTGACACATGAGTGAAGTCCAATATTAACTCGTGGATGAGAACTAGAAACATCTACTTTGACATAAACCTGTCAACAAAGTATATAAACATTTTTCCAGTAAACGCTAGACTGACAGCTGCTGTGTCTGTTTTGTTTTAAAATCTCAGGTCAACCAGGAGTTGATTTTTGATACTGTGCCTTCATTATCTGACATTCAATTTCTATTACCACAGTCAAACAACTATATCATAACCCTCCTCCATGTTCTAGTAATATGTAGATCCTCTCTACACCTTTGCTCCTTTTCTTTTCTATATCTCTATTACAAATATCTAATTCAGTGGAGCTGAAAAAATAAATGATGACATCTGAACAGAGTCAAGAATCATGTCAGATGATTGGGGTTTTTTTTCCTTCCTCAACTTTCAAAATTTACAGGTTTAAATCCTGCTACAAAGGACAGGTTATTTAGCTACCCCTTTTTGTCTTCCTTTCCCCATTCCCCTGTGATCTGTCTACTCCCAGCTGATCTATATCTTCCCTCTTCCTTCCTCTCCTCTCTGTACACAAAGCAATACCTGCAGGGAATAAATTTGTAAGTAAAGGTTTGCTTTGAAAATTAAAGTCTCTTATTGAATCAAATGAAGCATGGACTCAGGGAGGGAAGAAGGAAAAGGTCAGTAGACCTAGAACATTTAATGAATATTGAATCTGCCGCCACCACTCTCTCTCTCTTTCACACACGCACACATACACACACACACACACACACACACACACACACACACACACACGCACACACACACACACACACACACACACACACACACACACACACACTTTTGAACTCTTCATGTTTCAACCAGGAGAAATTCCCTGATATCCCATAAGTATTTCTTTAAAAATATTAACATAAAAACAATAATACAATAAATAAAGTCATGTACTTAGTTATGTCAAGTAATGTAGGATTTCCACATGGATTGAATGTTTCCTGACAAAAGCTCAGATTATATTAGGGGTAAAAAAGTGAAGTATTTACAGTTTTTGTAACTGTAGAGAAAGTAGTTACTATTTTTCTTGTCAATACAGAACTCCAAGGAAGACGTTCCATCCCAGGTTGTGCCAGAACAGCAGAGCACCTCATTTCCTCTGGCTTGTATTAGTAGCCTAATGAGGATTTAATTCTTGTGTCTTGAAGTGGCTATGAGCAACATTTTTATATTCACTATGCATCAAGGTACTTTTATGTGAAAAGTCTCACTAATGATGACGTACCAGCACCTTTTCTCAGCTCAGCAGAGCGTTTCAGCATCTCAGTGCCACCTCACTTGTTTTCTGTTCTCTTGTTACTTACATGACTGAAATAAAGTAACACAAAGATGCTTGAAAGGTCCAGATTTCTTATTGATGATAAGCATATGTATCTCTGAGGGGTCCGTTGCTCCATTTCACTCCATATTATGTGTATTCATCTTTTCTGGTATACAATAAAGAGGGCCACCTGACACAACATATTAGAAATAAAATGCAGCAACATTACCATTATATCTGCAAATGTCAGTAATGTGTTGCTTGCAAAGTAAGTAAGACAGTCAGTGACATGACTAGAAGCTGGCCATACTTTGACATTTAAAAAGCACAAACATAAGACCAGGTTGACCTCGTAGATGTTAGCCATCCTTATCCATTTCACTCATTGTTTTGCTTATTTACCTTGACTAAAACATTAACATGACCTTTTCTAAATGATTTTATCCAATATTACCAAAAGTTTTTCTTGCTTAAATCTTGCTCTACAATAACCTCTGTGATAACCTTAACATAACCACTAACAAAGGTTTCTACAAAAAACATGATGTGTTCTGGTCACATAATCCGTCTGCGAGAAACATAATCTTCATGTTATCTGTGTCATCTTTGCTGAGTGTTGAGTGTTGAGCACATTCCATAAAATCTTAATTTCGGAGACAGAAGACCTTCCTTCCACTTCTTTAACTGCTCTCATTTTTATGATTAGTTTTACATTTAATTCTATTCAATATTTGTATTCCACAGGGGAGTAACACTCTATTTCCTGTAAGTCTGAATAAGGGTCAGCATTTCATTTCCATGTCAAAGAGACATTTAGATTTACTTACATGTTTTACAATATTCATATTTTTTATACTGTATGTGAAGTGTGGTACTGAGGAGGCAGTATTACAGACTATGAACATTTAATGAATAGACTGATATTTACAACAAATCAGCACAGAGTATATTTTAATCCCAGCCAGCATGTATGGGCTGTACACTGCAGCTTTAAAACAGTGTTCATTCGTTAGTACTTACCAGCTTAACCACAGTTTAGGACTAAGAACTCATCGAACTTGTGGGTCGCTTACTGATTCATTAGAAGCTCAAATACCCAGGGTAAAGCATGATAGAATAATTGACTTCTGGGTTTTAAAGGACCACACCAGTGATTCTGCATGTTGAGGCCAATAACTGCCGCCCACTCACACCTTCTGTTGGTGCAAGTAGTTCTCTTAACATGCAGCCATATTTTAGCTTTTGTAATATTTTTGAAGAATTCTCTCTAAGCTTCCAAAATCAAATTTACAGGTTATTCTCCCAAATTAAAAGTCAGCACTGCAAATCATAGTATCTGTGAGTTGATTTTTCATGGTATACTAGAAGAAACTGAAACTAATAATTCCCATTTTTAAAAATACATATATATTTTTTTTTCTCCCTAGCAAATCTTAAGAATAAAAATAATATGGCTGTCAGGGAGTCAGGGTCACCGGGTTTTTATTTGTCCAGTACAATAGAAATAATACCAGTCATAATTAACAGATATAACGAACTGATCCTATTCATAATAGCACAACAGTTATGTGTACGTAATATTAAGTGTTATTATTTCCTGAAACTTTGATTACAGATGTGCAAAGTCTGTAATCCCTTCATCCAAAGTCCATTTTTATTGCTGAAAAAAGCTTAATCATCTTATGTGTGTTGGCTAATTTCAAGAAGTTAAAAGGCATCAAGGTTTTATATAATTTACTTTCTTGACAGCATATATCACATTTTTAGTTCTTCAGAACGATACCTCAGTACTTCAATTTCACATTAACATTTGAGGCTGGAAACTGCATCAATCATCAGAAGTTGAAAGTCTCCACTCCTGAAATACATAAAAATGCTAGAAAGTGATAATTTTACAATGTTCAAAATGAGTCCAAGTGAACCTGCATATTGTGGGTGCACGTACGCAAAAATAGATGCACTTTTATTTTTCAGCCATGCTCTAAAATTAATACATGCATTTTGGATGTTCTTCATGCATTTCTTGCATACACTTTGCAAGAATCAACAAAAGCAGATAGCATTGCCAGGAACTTAGCTGTGTTTCAAAAAATATCTGGACAGAAAATGCATAGCTAGCAGCAGGTCATTTGAAAAGTAAAAGATGTGAAGATATTGTGTTATAAAGTGTTTTAGCTGTACATGATCCCTAGCAGAGGGATATATTATGGTCCCTGGCAGCTCCCTTTAAATCAGCAGCAGCTGCCTCCCTCTGGCTCTTGCGGAGCTGTGTTGATGAGGGAGAGATGGTCAGTCCAACTCCATGTCAAACATGAGTCCCACTCAGAGGAAGAGTCCAGTCTAGTACCTGGATATCTGGCACATTTGGACAGGATGTGGTGGTACAGAGACTTCCGAGAATTCATCCAAGATGTTTTTCTATCTCTTTATCTCTCTCTCTTGAGATTTCTTGAATATTCCTCATCTTTTTCAAAGGCCCAGGTTGGGCTGCTACAGAGAGAATCAGATGAAAGACGCAGGGCAGAGACAGAAGCTGACTTTGAAAATTATACAACAAATCTCCATCGACAGTGTCATATAATATGGTACCATATACCTTCAAAAAACATGAAAAAAATATTTCTTACAATTATAACTAAGGAAAAGTACATAGAACACTCAAACTTTAGAAACAAACCAAATTAGCCATTTACAGTGGGTTTGTTATTTGCATCTATTACAAATAACACTCACTGAAGTTTTTTATTTCTTCTTTTTCTATTTCTTCTGAATTTAATGTCCATCTCTCCTACATTTTCAGTCTGCAGTCTGGTTCCTAATCAAACAGAACTATGCAGTATGTTTATTTATTTTTTTACAAAACCTGAAAAGAATATTAATATCTTGTGTTAACTCAGACTTCAGGGGGCTCATCTGGTTTGTTCAGGATGACAATTAAAAGGGAAAATATAATTAGAATATAATATAATCATAATTAAGAATAATAACTATTTCTTGTCCATTAAAAGCAAAACTCATTTGTATCTGTGCAGTCATTATTTGTGCATTCAGATTTTAAAAACATTTCCTGCTCTACCACCGAGCCACTGCAAAATATAGGTAAACTGTTTTTATAAACTGCTGAAACTGTTAAAGCATCTTTTAGAAGATTTTGAAATAGTGAAAGTTTTATTAGTGAAAAGCAAATTCAAGCCAAACTAGACTCTTAAGTTAATGTGATGTTGTTCCCTGCAGTTAAATTAGCACAAGTAATAAGATGATCAAAGACTGTTTCTTGCAATCACTTGGCCATAATGAGTGTGTTTGTTCATGGTCAGTAATTGAATATACCCTTTATTTCATTATGACTCTCCCTAACACCCACAGGACAACAAATCCTGCTTAGAGAACACCGTCTATCTCAATCTGTTTGTTTTTCATTTCTGTTTTCCCTCTTGCTGTCTATCTTTTTCACTCTTGTTTTCTCCACTCTGTCTTTCTTCAGCCTCTCACTGCTCTCACACCCCACTGAAGCCAGTTCCTCTCTTTCCATCTAATGGAAGCCAAGGGGAGACAAAATGAGTCCGTCATCAAACGTGGTTTATCTAACAGTCATGTTGCTGTGGGCTGTTTGCTGTGCCATAGCCCCCTCTGGCTTAATATCCCTCTCTCCTTCTTGACATCCCACTCTAGAGACTTGCTGGCAGACAATATATTTGTGCAGGCCCACACACCCAATCACAACCTAACCAACATCCAACACTTATTCACTTTTCGATCTGTTTGTGATCTATGACATCACAATTTAACCCCACTGATCTTTATCTACGAATACATCATGTAATCCAGGGCACTGCAAGTGTATTATCAATAAGACTATACAGGAGCACATTTCTGTGATTTTTAAATGCAACCTCATGCAAACTTTTGCTGAAGCGTAAAATCCAATTTATTTTTCAATTGATTACATGGACCAATGATGCATATTAAAATGTTCCCTGAATTACGAGGTCTTTTGGCTATACATATATGAATTGTATACAATAACATTACAAAAAAAGGATGAAAAATAAGAGTTTTACAGACCCCAGTAAAGTAATTTCATCAATTCCTGTAGTTATTAATATCAATTATTTATGTAATTTATGTAATATTTATTTATTCATCAGGTAACTCACTCAAACACTTAAATATTGCATATTACCCTATAAGTGTGCCTGCATGTGGACAGGGATACTGCAGGTGTGCCAGCAGATGAGACAGCTGTGATGGGACACTGAGAACGTCTCAGAGCCTTTGACAAGGTGATGTTGACCTTTCATGATAACCGGCTGTCCTTATAGACAGAGACATTCATTAAGTACAGCTCCATCAGCAGCAGATCTCTGGCAGGCATTTGTGCTTGTTAAAGTCAAAACCTAATATGTGTAGGTGCAGTAACTCTGGGCATCAATAATGTCTTATCTCACTCCATCATTTGTTTTTTAATATTTTTGTATCATTAATCTAAATTTGCAAAGCAACTAGTAACAAAGTTATGCAATAAATGTAGTGGAGTGAAATGTACCATTTTTTCTCTAAATTGTTGTGTAGAGTTATAAAATAGTTGAAAATGGAAACATTGGTAACAGGTAGGTGACTCAAAATCGTACCAGTATAGTAAAGTACAGTGCTTGAGTAAATGTACTTACCACTGGTGTTCATTTACCTTCTGCTTGATTTGTATTCTCACAAGCTGGTTTTCTAATATTTTTGCAATAACATTTAGGATCCAACATCATGCATCCAAAATCTAGTTTCTGTCATTTATTTTCCAAGCACTATTTTAACATCACCTTTCAGTGAAGACACAGTGCCTCTTAACCCTTGCTATTATTTTTATATGTTGCCTCAATAAGTTGATCCAATACTGCAATAATAATAATATATAATAATAATTTTGAAAGTCCCACAATAAGATTAATATACCATCAAAGTAGAGCCACTGTTGTATCAGGTAATAGGTTTTTGACATCTGAAGTAGTTTCCTGAGTAAATGCTCACCACTCAGTGTATAGAGTCCTTTATATTTGTTAAGTTGTAAATATCTGGCCCTGCAGAAGCATCAGTGATGGAAGCAGCCAGGCATCTTGCCTCAGTCCCAGCATATCCCTCTATTCCAAGGACGTAATGTGGCCAGTTGATAAGCGTTGTATCTTAACAGGCCTGGAAATCTGGGTGTCCGAAGAAATTAATCTTGGTCAGGAAAGAGTACACAAGGCTGCACTCTCTCAGTAAGGAAAGACAATAAAACAAAAGTGTTAAAAGTTGTTTGACTAGGGAAAATGTCCCCTGAAATAAAACTGCCAACCTTTACGATATCAGATTATCTTTCAATACTGGAGTTAGATTGTATAGGACAAATGTGGCAAAAAACTGCCACAGGTAAAATGAATATATATACAGAACTGCTTGGTAAAGTAACACAATGCTGCTTTTATTAAATATAAAAACACCTGGCTTATTTGGGATTGGTGTACTGTATCTCCAAATGTAATTAAATTAAATCTGAACAGCACATTCATCTGTACTCTGGAAGAGTATGTGATTTGTTTGTCTTTCGTTGACCAGTTGTGAATTGCTGCATGGCACCCACCCATAAGTCCATTATTCATTCACTCTCTCTTCCTCTCTCACTCCATTTAAATACAATTCACTTTCAGTTGGATGAGATTTATTGACATTAAAGTTCAAAAAACAATATTATCAAAGTGAGTGAGTATAATGTAATGTCTTTTTGTCTGTGCATCTCTCTTCCTTTTCCCCTCTCTTTCTCACAGTTTAATATAGTTTAACTCAAATTAGTTGAGTTACTGTCATGTATTGGCATAAATGCTGTGTGTGTGTGTGTGTGTGTGTGTGTGTGTGTGTGTGTGTGTGTGTGTGTATGTACACATGTATGTGTGTATGTGTGTGTGTGTGTGTTAATATATATATAAATATGTGTAAAGTAACCAGTTCTGCAGAGCAATAATAAAAAGCTTGCTCTCTTTCTTTCTCCTACTAAGTCCAATCAGCTTTGCTGATATGAATATTTGACAAACACTATCAATAGTTGTTAGTTCAAAAAGATATGATCATATGTGTGCACGTGTGTACTTTCATGGATTATATATGTATTACATTATCTACATACTCCTATATAGGTGGATCTGCGAGTGTCTTCACTGTAGTTCCTTTTGATTCTTTGTTCAGGTAATGGAGTACATTTTCATGAGCCACAAATTACACATGTTTAGACATCCATACAACAGCACGGTCAGTGGTGCAACCTATAAATATCCAATAACATGAGAACCTAAAATATCAAATTAAGTCTGATAGGGCTGGAAGGAGGCACTAGTATAACAGTGCTCTATGATCCCTGACCTTTGTTTTCAGTGTCATATATTCATTAAAATAAACCAAAACAAAACAAAATAAATTCACAGAGAAAACATAAACAATAGTTTCCACTTGTCCAGTTGTCTCACTGGACAGCCATTCTTTTTTTAATCTTAATTGGGCAAAAATTACATGATAATAGAAAAAACAAAACAATACAGACAACAAATTAAAATATAAATTCAATGTAAATTTACCTATGAGATTGACTTCAATATTAAGAAATGTATATATGTACAATATAGGTAAAAAAAAAACAGTATATGGTTGATGAAAAAACATAATAAACTATATTTACAGGATTTAAAAAAATAGTGAATTTTAAAACATGTTAAAAATGTTTCATCCTTTTTGTTTTCATTAATAATTTGAGGTCTATTAATAATAAATGAAGCTTCAGTACAGTTTTAAGGGTTTTTTTTTGCTTGTGAATGAAGCCTTTTTGCACGCAGTATGAAGAACACACTGATGATTTAATATTTAGTAATTTTATTGTAAAATGTTATATAACAAACTGACAGAAAATACAAGCTACCATTAGTTAGTTATTCCAAAAAGCTTTTCCCTGCGCTACAGCCTCTAAAAAGAGGAGAGAAGTCTCTTTCTGAGACAAAGTACATGCAGAATATATGACTACTACGAGGAATCTTAAACTTAACTTCCTTCCTTGTTTGAAAAGGAATAATAATGGGGGGTTGACCAGGCGGTCCTCCGATCCACAGGGGAAACATAGGACTTTTTTCTTTTGCAGGACTGTGTCTTCTTTTGAAAGAACTTTTCCAATTTGCCTGTTGTCACGAACCTGCCTCACCAGTCTCCAAGCGGGATGCGGGATGCGGGAGGCGGGATGCGGGAGGCGGGATGCGGGAGGCGGGATGCGGGAGGCGGGATGCGGGAGGCGGGATGCGGGATGCGGGATGCGGGAGGCGGGACGCGCCTTTAACCCTCCCCGGTACGTGACCGTCCGTCGTCGCGCTGTGCCGGAGGATGCGGGAGGAAACGCGTGGACGGTTCCTATTTGCTCGCAGGTTTAGCAGCCCTCGTTGCCAGGTAACGGAGAGAGGCGCTTTTCGAGGATTGTAGTTCAAAGGAGATGGTTTCCGTTTTTCTACAATCGAAAAGGCTGGGATTAAAAACTACAAATCCCAAAACATAAGGCCTAAGAAAGTCCCGCCCCCTTTGAGCACATGACTGTGGTACTCCATTGAGCCATAACAACACAGATATACGCGGTGTTGTCCGGCTCCTTCTCGCCTATCTGTCGCTTCCCAGCGCCCTTTTTCTGTCGCCTGTTGCGTTGGGTCACTGTTTTAAAATGAAGCTACGGTGTTTAGTCGTCGCTCTGTGTCTCGGCGCGGGCGTAATGGCCGGGAAATACTCTCGGGAAGTGAACGAGCCCGAGACGAGCGACGGTGGTGGACAAACGGTGGAGTTCAGGATAGCGAAGCTCAACCAGGTGTGGGAGAAGGCCAAGAGGGTGAGTCCATACCTGGGCGGCTAAAGTGGAGCTCAGCGGCACCGTCAGTGTGGTAACTGGACTACACCGACTCCAGCAGCGGTAGCCCGAGGTCAATCTAACCCACCAAAACTACGACATTTACATTCATGGGTTTTTTTTGCTATATAGCGCTTTGATAATAACGTATTGGCCTTAGTTAAGATGTAATAGACACATACATATACATGGTTCCAGCCGATTAGCAAGAGCGCATCATGACATATCCATAAACCCTGGTGCTGAGGTGGGTTAGCATTGTTAGCTACAAACATAGTTCTTATTCAGTCAGCTTAGGTTGAGTTGTTTACAGCCAAGAAGAAGCTGGATAATCAAGCTCGGTACTAAAATACATATAGACAATGAGGAGCTGCTAATTCTTCGATTTTAAAACAACCACAGCTGAAGGCAAGTCAGTTAACTACCCAGTTGCCCTGGTAGACTTCACTGGAACCCAGCAGTTCACAGTAATTCTGGGCATCTCTCTCATGGAAATACTTTATGTGCACTATTAAGAGAGAAAGTCGCTGGCGATAGAATAGTCTAAAGTTTATATGTAACAGTAAATAAGTTGACCAGAGGATGCCTTTTGCAATCAACACAGTTGTCAAGTCAGACCAGTTTCTAACTTTGAGAACACACATAGTGAGGCGCGGTCCAGTTAGAACTCCAGTGAAAGTCAATCAAAATTTAACAAATCACACACGACCCTTCTCAAGTATGCCTTGCTTTATTCACCAGACATTTTCAGCTGATTTTACTTCATCAGCGTTCCTAAAAAAAAAATTTTTTCACTCCTCAACCTTCTCTGTCCTCAAACTTTTCACTCCTTCTGTCTTACTGATGTTATGCCTATTGATTTATCGCTTTTGTTAGATGCAGTTGTCCCCAGTGCGGCAGGCTGAGCTGCACAGTGACCTGAAGATCCAAGAAAAAGATGAGATGCAGTGGAAAAAGATGAAGGTGGAGGGACTGGATGAAAGTGGGGAGAAAGAGGCCCAGCTCCGGCGTAACTTCAACGGTGAGGCATTCTCTGTTCACTGGTGCAGTCAGGAATAGATTGGAAGATGTCCTCACTTTGACCTAAATTCACTGTAGGGTCATTCTACCCTGAATATTAAATCACCGATCTTGGCAATGCCAGTATGTTCTGAAATTTTTTATGATTTTGACTCAGTAATTAGGATATAATTTCTCATTGGTGTCAAGGTTATACTGTTGCTGAAGAGTCTTCACAGAATCTCCATTTGAATTGTGTTAACATAGTGTTAACATAAAGATTTTGCATGTGAAAGGTATGAATATACATGAAACACTGGCAAAGAAAAAATCATTTCATTATGCACCTAATCTTCTCAGAGGATTTAAAAAATCCCATAATTCCTTACACGTTATTGATCCATTAGAAAGCAGTCAGAGAACATTTTCTAAATATTAATATGGGGAAATAAGTGGGATCAATGACACCAAGAATCGAAAATTTTTTTTTAGCAATTTTATAAAAAAAATGTTTTAAGCTCTGCCAACTAGCTGAAATTACAGAATTACTTTCCTGATTTTACAGATGGTCCCTTATACACAGATGTGTAGAGTATGCTATGAATATTGCATTTCAGATACTAAATTGCATGCATCAGTTGTACCTTTGATTATTTCTTCACAAGTGAAGAATGTATTGACAATTCAGCTACGGCCCCTGCAGTTTCTTCAGATGGTAAAAGATCAGGACAGAAATACTTAGGCAATAAAATCCTTAATCACATCATGATTAGACCCTGGAGCTGGTATAGACCCAGCCATATACACCAGTCTGTTTAGCATTCTGCCGCCAACAGTCAGTGGACTTTTCTCCCTTTGGCAGCTCGGGACAGGAGTCCACCTGCCCTGGTCTCCTCTCCTTCCTCACTCCCCAGTGGTGGCATGGCCTTCCAGCTACATGCAGCAGTAGTCATTTTCTGTTCTTTTGTAGGTTAAATATAGAATTTTAAGGAGCACCTCAATTCACCTTCTCTCCTCTGAATCATGCCCTTTTTCTTGAGTCATTCCAATTAGGCTCAAAAATCATTTCTGTTTGTCCCCCTAGTTTTTCTTTTTGTAGAACTTCTCCCTGACACTCTCAGTTTGGGATGAGGCCAGGAGAAAATCCTGACACCTTGCTTCTAGTAAGTTGGTTGTCAGGGAACGTAAACTTGTTTTACTTTTTGCACTGACTGTAGATCGATGGGTCAGGAGCCTAAGCTGATACCATAAAATGTAAGCCATACAAGCTCAGCATTACCGCAGTGATTGTCATCAAGGTCTTGCTCCCTGTTAATGAGGATTTTAAACTAGACACCTTCATGTGGACAATCTGCTAATGAGGCTTCAGTAGTTAATAAGTGACACTGATGGGTTACTACAATGTTGAGGTCATGCTGAATCAGCTGCTGCAATAAGATTTTAATGGAGCAGAATAATGAGGGTAAGAGCCTCTTCAGAGCAGAGTCCAGCTTTGTGTTGTGTTGTCGTAGTCCAAAATGTTGGGACAGTACTGCACTGATAATATATCGTGCTGCTCGATATTTTTTGCACATATTTAACAAATTAGTTACAAAAATGCCAAATAAATGGCAATATCATCAGTTATCTGTCCTGGAAAATTTGTACCCTGGTAGTTCTGGATGCATTTAGAATACTGTTTTTGATCCTTTGTCTTCTTTTGTTACCTTATATGTGCAGGCATGCTGCCAAGTTTTTGGTTGTGTAAAGGGTTCTGTTAAGTGAGTGAGTAGGAGGGTAAGTGAGCATTTTCCTCCTCTCCCACTCTCATCTTTAAATATCAAATTTTTCAAGACAGCAGTTGCATTAAAAAAAAAAACACATCCATAACACCTACTGTGTGCTACTTATGTCAAGAAAAAAATTAAGCTAGTTTCTTTTGATAAGCTCTCATCACCTGCCCCAACTCTGAACCTTGGTTACTGGCCTGCTCAGCTTATTTTGGGTACCTGCCTTATTAGGGATGCTATTTCTTTGCTGCTCTCTTTGAAAGGTGTGGTGACTTATGAATGAATAACTTGCTGTCAAGGTATGTGTTCCTCTGGGTAATTTTTGATGTCTTGTTTAAATGATTAATATATTTGTGTCTTAGTCACTCTAGATTCTCTTAGGTATCAAACAGCCTCTTCCCGTGACAGCCTCAGTTGTTACTCCTTACAGGCATATGGCAGCATCATTTATGGCTGTGCTATTAAAAAGTCTGTATTATTGTATGCAGTGATCCTGGCCAAGTACGGGATGGATGGGAAAAGGGACACACGACCGCTGGAGAGCAACTACCTGAAGGACCATGACACCAAAGAGGGAGACATATTTGATGATCCCAGACTGGACAAACTCTGGAACAAGGTGTGTGTTGTGAGCAAAAGAAGTCAGAGGGAAAATAATGGAATATATTTTGGGACTGATGCCTTGATTTTATGCCTTTTCATAACTCACAGTTTCTGTGAGATTTTTAGGCCGACCCTGTTGCTGCTGGTGGATGAAAATGTAGCCCAATTGTTACCTAAAGTAAAGATGCAACCTCAAATTAGCTAAAAGAGAACTTATTCTTTTGAAATCTTATACTTTGGAAACCTGTAAAGATAGTTTGGGAAAGAAAACCGAGAAAAGTTTTACTCCAGCTTTGCCATAATTACCCAATTGACACAATTTGAGTCTTAAGCTTCGGATGGACCAGAGGAGAAAAGTTCTATAGTGCCAACTTCTTTGTAAGCACAAATTGTGATTGAAAAAAATACCAGTTAGATTTTATACACCAAACAATTAGACTTTATATTTGTATATGCTGCAGTGGTTTTAAAATATTTCAGCAGTTACATATTTTGTTTTCTACATGCCTTGAACTGTGTAAAATGGTGCTATGGACTTATGTTATGACATTCTATATTAAAGGCAATACAATACAATATATCATCCTCCCCCAACCCAGAATACGCCTTTTACTGTGTTACTTTTCAGACTTACTCCTTCTTCTCCAATGACTCTACCCCCGCTAGGCCAAGAGCTCAGGGAAGTTCTCCAACGATGAGTTGCTGAGCCTAAAGAGGGAGTTCCAGCACCACAAAGACAAGATCCACGAGTACAACATCCTCATGGACACCGTCAGCAGGACTGAGGGTGAATCACTCCCTTTGCTCTCATGCCAGGCAGGGGTGTCATACCACCTATACTTAGTTTTATTTGTATTTTCTTAAGCCAAGTTTATGAGCCTTCAAGTCCCGTCCACCCCTTCACTACTGTAATTGTTAAGTAGATGTTACTAGCTCTTCTCATGATATTCACCTCTATAAGTTTTTGTATACAGACATATTTATGGTTCTGATCTGAAGTTTACTCTGCTCTCATACCAGATAACTTAACATTTACATAAAATTTGGAGACTTTGCTGAGAAATAAAGCCAGATTTATATTTTCCAGCTATCAGGGCAGTTTTCAAAGCAAATGTATGAGAAAAATCCATAGGGCATTCATCCAACTTAGTACCAAGTCAGAAATGCTCTCTGTTTGTTCAGTCTAATGTTCATGTACATATAGTAGGTGGCATGTATCAGACTGCACATGTTGCCACCCAGTGCTCTGTGCTCTGTCAGTGTTTGTTATATCACATCAAGCTGTGAGTTTGAAGCCATGCTGACAGGCCTCACTATGTTCCAGATTGTCACGGAGAGGACAAGAATGTCTCTTTCGGACGTGACCGACACTTTCCTACTGTTTAATGCCATAACTTTCCCATTAGCAGTGCTATGTATCCACTAAACAATCCAGGGGCATTTTTCTGCTCGTCTGATGCATTTAAATATTGAGCCACCCAAATGTTGCCTGGAGCGGAGTCTCTGTGCACCTCTGCAGCACCATCGCCTTCACGCACATTTCCCAGGTCGTCATTTTGTCTGTTTTGCTTTTTTTTTCTTTTGATCCAAATGTCAGACATTATCATTGAGTTAGTGTAACATTGTCCAGTTGGCCTATGTTCGCTTTATACCCCCTCACATTTTCCAACGGTAAGACAGGCCAGAATCTTATAACAATGTTGACGACAACGTCTACTTCAACACACACACACACACACACACATATATTTATTTCAGTAAAAATTTTACACATCATTTTATTGCTTTATTGCTATTAAACTCTATTTATTAAATGCAGTTTCTCCTTCTGTCCCTAACTGCTTGAATTTCTTCCATTTTTCTCTCTCTTCATCCTCCCATCTAAACTACCTACCCAAACCCTTGGCTTTTGACTGCCAACCTGACCTGTTACCTCCTCTCCTCCCTTTCCTTCCCTCCATCTGTCCATCTCTACAGAAGTCCACAAGAATGTGATCTCTCCCCTGGAGGGCGATGCCAAAGAGCATGTGCTGCACCAAAAGCACACAGAGCTGAAGCAGAAAATGAGAGACCTCAACCAGGGCTTTGAGCGCCTCCGTAAGCTCAGCCACGAGGGCTTCAGTGAAGACAGCGGTGAGGGAGTCAAAACACAAACACTCAAAACCCAACCATGCATTTCTCTTACTGCATCTTAGTCTCACTCTGGATTCTTCTCATCATCTTAATCACTAGGATTGTAACAACACATTCTGCTGTATAGCAGTTGGTGAGCGTTGATAAATGAACGGCTTAACACAAATGTGTTGTACTTTTAGTTTAAAATTGAATTTCTCTTAAATGGAAAGGATGTGAAAAAAGACTCTTTGAAAGAGGGCTATTTACAGCAGCCCATAGTACTCCGTCAGTCCAGTGATTTAAACCAGCTTGTCCTTTTGCTATTTAACTTGAAAAAAAACATTCATTACTCTCTCTTGATTGATTTTTTTCATAGTTCATAGTGCTTATGTCTTATTTATCTCAGCTGCTTTTTTTTGAGTTTACTGCAGGTATTTGAGGTATGTGAGTTCTCAGTTATGCAGGTTTCAGTGGGAGTCTGTTCAGGAGTTTAGATGAAGGCAATGTTCCTTCTGCTGATTCATACTGACTCCTTTACTTCCTCCCTACTTTGTCCCCTCCAGGTTGTTTCTCACTCAGACACTTTTTTTTCATCCTCCCCTTACTACCTGTCTCTTTACTCCCTTGCCTAGTACTTTGTGATAAATGAATATCTGAACAATATGCAGCTCTATCTCTGTGTTTGCTGTCACCCGTTGGTTCTCCAACGGCAGCATATTGGCTACCGTCCCCCTGCTCCTCTGCTACATCTGTCTCTTCATTAGCTGCAGCTACCCCTTCCTGACCCTCCCTTGCTGCTTTAGCATCCTCAGCAGCACCGGGTGGAGCCTGGAAACGTGAACTGTTTAGTTCGCGTCAGACTGTTTAGCTTTACCATATGTGTGTTTTTCAGTTTCTAGGTTCTCTGTTTTGCTAATATCCCTGGTCCTGTATGTTTCCACCCTCTCAGGATGAGACTTTCTGAGCCTGATAATATTTTTCAATATTTGGGGGGCTTGAGGGAAAAAGCATTCAGCATCAAAGTTAAAGAATAAACATTCACATTATCCACTTGCACGAGTAGTTGATATTGACAAGCAGCTATGCTAGTCGTATTGTCAGCGGGGGAACGGCAACAACAATCCTTCCTCCCACGTATGATTATGTTTTGATTCAGAGTTGGCATGGGGAGGAGGGGCTCTTCACAGTGGGGTCTGTTTTAAATGTGATTGGGGACTGCGCGAAACAATGAAATAAGATTTAAACCATTTGAAACGGTAAAAAAAAAAAAGGGAAAAAAAATAGAAAATCAATATGTGGCAGTCAAAGCTGATATTGTGGTGGGCTGCCGCGACTAAATCAATGTATGGGAAACACTGCTGTCTCCTCTCACACAAAATAGTCTTAATCTCCCCTCTGTTTTCTTCATCTCTATTTAAGGATTGCCAGGAACTCAAGCAGAGATGGGAATGCAAGCACTTTTCTTCTCTTCTATATTGTCTGTATATATATCAAATGATTGAGCAACCAGGGTAGTGCGTTGTGACGCTTGTACATTATAAAACGTCTGCTGTGAATGCTCCTCTTCAAAGCTCCCTGTCTCTTGAGTATGCATGTATTGGCAAGGCTCCAAACTGGATCCTCAGACTGTTCATCTCTTCATCTTTCACTCTCTGTTCTTCCTCTGTAGAATTTCGGGAACCTCGTGTGATTGAACTGTGGGAGGCAGCCAAGAGAGCCAACCTCAGCAGAGACGAGCTCGACTCTCTCAAGGTAGCTCTTGAATCTCTCATGGAAGTTTTTTGGACACTTCTCTTCTCACTTACCTCTTTTCCACCAAGGTAGTTTGAAGGCCAGTTAGGAGCCAGTGCCGAAGCTAAAACCAGTACTTGGTGTGTTGTGGCAGACAAGAACCAGCTCTCTGCCAGGAAAAGGTTCATGTTGTTGGAAAGGGGCTTAATGATATGTTTCTAGGTAGTACCTTTTTTTTATCAGACTGCTGCAGTCTAACTCTTTGCATATAACTCTTAGAAACTTTTTAATCAAGTGCTCTTTTGGTAACAGCAGTATTAACTTTTGTACTTGTACTTAGCTAAGTACTACTTAGTATATGGTGAGCCATAAAGCAGAGAGTGCACCTTTTTATTAAGATCACATTTTATGCCATACACATTTGAAATGTATGAGGATTCTACTCTACTAACTCTCACTTTGCTCCCTTCACCCTTTGTCCCATGAGCAGATGAATGCAGTGAACAACTGTATTTAGATTTCAGTTTTTTAAGCAATCTATCTCTAAGATATGAGGTATAACAGGAAAACATTCAGATAATATTTTCTATGACATTTACTCTCCAGTCCTTGCTTGAGATGCATGTCGGCTCCTCTGTTCAGCTGTGCATGTAATTGAAGGTGAGCGTAACTTGCAGTCTTCTGTGTTTTCTGCTCTCTTTCCTTGTTCATTTAGGAGGAGCTGCATCACTTTGAGACCAAGGTTGAGAAGCACAGTCATTACCAGGAGCAGCTGGAGTTATCCCACCAGAAGCTGCAACATGTGGAGGCTTTAGGAGACAAAGACCACATCAAGAGGAACCAGGAAAAGTACAACACACTTGCTGAGAAGACCAGGGAGATGGGTTACAAGGTAAGGAGGGATAACAGAGGTGTCTATTGGCTTTACTCCACATTTTGCAATCAAACACCATGTAGATCTTGTCCAGTAGCTGACTGCTCACCAGCTGTTAACACCAATATGTTACAAAATGGGAACGGAATGAAACGGTGCTATAGTGCTGAGAACATGCAGTTAAAAAGAAATGGGGGACAAAGGTTAACAACCGCTCATCTAGTTTCTGTTGTAAAGGTTAAGACTCTCATTCTGGAGTTACAACAAGCAGTTTTTGATCATAAACAAAAGGCTGCTGAATAATGTTGAAGAGATCCAAAAGGAAAAGCTTTGGTCGATCAAACGTCATACAAAGAATAACAATTTTTACCTTGTTACAAATATTATATATTTATACATATCATTAGTTTTCTAGAATTTCTAAACTGATCTACGGTATGTTGGCAGTGGTGCAAGGTTGAACATTTTGGTTGTAAACCTCCACAGCAAGATAAACTGAACAACAGATCTTAAGGGGTTTTTCTGCAGTTAAAGGCCATTTGAGTATATAAAGAGTATATAAACTATAAAGAGTACGGTCTAGACCTGCACTATTTGAACAGTACCAAGATAACATCTGTTATGATATGTCACCATTTGATAAAATTGAAATGGATTGAATTGAATTTTTGTGTTTGTATGGTCTCACATCTATTGCTATAAAAAGAAAAAATTGAATAAAAGGTAGAGACGGTGTTGACACTGACTATTATCTGTCCTGATTTCAGATGAAGAAACACATGCAGGATTTGTCCAACAAGATATCTCGTCAGGGACTCGACCACAATGAGCTCTGAGGCTCAGATCAAGGTCATCACATCAGTGAAGGTTGAATGAACTGATACAATATCCTCCATCATCACATTCCCCCCATTCCCTTTCATCTACTGTAAAAATAATCATTTTTTCAATTGAAGGTTTTCTACTTTTCTAGTGTTAGTTGTTGTTGATTTTACTAATCACTGAATGAATGAATTGCCTGATTGTTTGTACATACTATGCACATGAGAGGTTTCTTATAAATCAGATGAAATTATCCTGAAAACTGTGTGGTCAGATTACCAGCCAAGGTACAGATAAAAATAAATATTAGTTTACATCCTAGTGTGGTACTCTGTAGCAACATGTATTTGTATAACTGACTGGTAGATGTGGAAGAAATGTATAGTTATAATACAAAAAGTGAAAATGATGATGAAGTTTGGCTGCTGAGAGATGATTGTTCAGGTCCTGGTGAACGAAAAACCAACTGCATGAGTACTTCATCCTATAGGAGTGTTGGCACATTGGTGGCCAGACAATCTGTCCACACCCCTCTGTCATCAGCTGTGAAAGTAATAAATGCTACATCACTCATCAGGCTGTTACTACTGTAGTGACTCATACCTTGCTCTGCTGAAATATTGTAAATTTATTGCTATTTTCCAATTGATATAATATGAAGACACTTTGCAGAGTCAGGTAAGAAGCACTGAAACCTTGAAATCTTAAAATGTAACAGCAATCTTTAATATTCAGTAAGATACAGGTGCCAACAACATACATACAAACAGTGAATTTTTAAAAATATAGTTTGATATCATTCATATTGGCATAAATAAAAGCAAATATTATTTACATTTCCTGTAGACAAAAGCAGCCCCTGTTGTGACACAAACAGGCTGTTCTTGGGTTTAAAGGGGGGAAAAAAGCATGTCCCATCCTCATGATGATTCCTCATCCTCATCTCCTCCTAAGAGATGCCAGTGAGGGACCACCACCATAAAATAAATAACCATAAAATATTAGGCAATTTGTCTTGATGATATCAAGAGGGAGGTGACAAATTGGAACACTTAGTGTGCTTTTCAATTTATCAGTTCTTGCCCTCTTACATACCAGAAGTTGAAGCTGGGACATTGATTACTATGATGAATAATGTTACTCGCTGGCCAATTACTCAGTCATGTTCTGCGTGGGCCACATGGGCCATGATTAATGTAATTTGCACCCAAGATATAACTCTGAACTGCTTAATTCAAACCAGTGCTTTTAAGCTCTTATGTGGAATGATTGCCAAGCAAGCTGGGACTCTTAGTAGTTGATTGTAAGGTGTTAGTGTGATGAGAAGGGCTTGATCTCATTATGTGATCATAATATGCTCCAAACATGTGAGAAATAATATGTATTTATACAATGGCAGTTGGTGGCTCTCAGTGAGAATGGTAACAACTAATACAGCCACACCCAAACAGTCTGATGAGGGTAAATTTAGTCAGAATTTAAAATAAATTCAGACAAATTAACATCAGCTGCTGTTTATCTGTGCCGTCCATATGTAATATGGTAAACATTAGTTTTTGGTGCCGTTTCCTCAAATTTAAGGCCATTTTAGACCAATGTTCAACTGTTATCCTGAGAGAATCTTAAAAAAAAGGCATATAGAAAAAAGTTGTCTCAGCATATGTAAGTGCCATGCAGCCGGCAAAAAGAAACATTTCTAGAGTAAAAGGACAACACTAACTTTCAGTCTAAGTATATGAGAAATTATAACATATAAATAAAACACATCCATGATGGCAGCTGCATAGGAGACTTCCCAGACATTTCCTGTTTTCTTCTTTTTAGTGGAATGGATTGTTTGTGGGAATTTCTGTACATGTGCACAACTGTGTGTGTTTAAGTATGATGATCAACTGTATTTGAGCATTATAGCTTATTCAGAGAGATGGAGAGAATCTGTAATGAAAACTATTTTAAAGTGTCATGGAGTTGGACATTGCAGAGTCAGTGTGGTGGCCCTCGCCACCTGTTCTCCAGCTGAGTCAGTCTGTCCTCCCTGCCCTGAACATGCTCCGCCCCCACTCGCTGAGCCGTTTCCATGGCAGTGATGTCCAGGTGGGCGTACCTGATGGAGCCCTCTTCTGGTCAGGAAATTAGTGGTAAACGGGGAGATAAGAGAAAAAGCATTTATGTTTAAACAGTCTGACACATGTCCTTTAAGTAAACATTGTCACATATGTGATGTTCAGTTACTTTGACATTATAGTAACTCGAACGTACACCGTTTCTAAGGAAAAACATTTTCCTCATTGATTAGTGCCCTTCCCGCACCGTTTTATTGCCACAGCAATAAAACCAGTTACCGGTTTTAATGTTGGGGCTGATTGCTGTTAATCTCTATAAAATTCATTTCATCTGTGATTTTAAATGTCCTTAAAATGATTTTAAATTAGGATGTTATCTTAATATTTTTAACAGTTGTATATGATTTATGTCATGGTATTAAATTGCTTCATTTTCAAAATCTAAAAATGTGTGTTTATGCCACATAAATTAGGTTCTTAAGTACCAATAACAATGAAATTCATGTCTGTTTTTCATGAATAAATCATCTCTCCCCATTCATAAATTTTGATGATCTTTTCAAACTCCCATATGCTTTGTTAAAGTTGATAGAGAGAGACAAGTGCAAGCAGGGAAATAAGCAGCAGTCTTAGGATGCCCTCAACCAAACCAAACCAAATTAATCTTAAAGATTTGAATGTTTTGTGTGTGTGTGTGTGTGTGTGTGTGTGTGTGTGAGTGAGTGAGTGAGTGTGTGAGTGTTGAGAGAGAGATACCAAATATATACTAAAAATAAGCCTATGGGTGGATGGGATGCAAAAGCTGATGTAAAGCCATTATCACAGAGGACAGAGAGAAGGCAGAAGCACCAGGAAACAACAAACAGATCTAAAATGGCCATTTAAGGCTCTGTGTTCTTACTGGGTCTGCAGAGCTGCAAAGTGTTACCTCTGACAGCACTATGCCGACTGGAGACAGGAGCCGAGCCGGGCTCCTGCAGGTCCAGCGCCGTGTACAGGAGCTCTTTGTTGGTTTTAGCTGGCAGGGGGCTAATGGGGATGTTGACATAATTAATAGTGCTGTCACTACAGAGTCCAGTGTCCAGGGACACAGATGGAGGAGCTTCATGTGGAGACTGAACCACACCTGAAGGAAAAAAAAAGGAGAGCCGTTAAAGTGACTGCCCGGATGATCCAGGGCCAGTGTGATGAAGTGTCATTATACAGTATCATCAGAAAGCTACCTTTTGATTTAAGAGGAAAAAAAACTACCTGACAAACATTAGTCTTAACAATGAATCAATCAGAACTGATTTTTGGTCATTGGTAATTAATTAGTGGTATTTCTCTTACCACGGGCTGACGTCGGCCTATACATGCTCAGTGGAGGGACAAAGGGGGGGAGAGAGGGCGACCGCTTCTCCAGAGTTGCCGACTTATTCCATGCATCCACACTGCCATCATGTTCCTCTCTCACATAGAGAGGAGGATCTGAGAACAGTTTTTAGCACATTAGTTTTTGACACCGACACTGTTTCACTTTAGTTCATATTTCAACGGTCACACAGCAGGAACAGTAATAGGTTCGCTTAAGAGTAGTGATCGAACAATGTGTAAATACTGCATTAAAAGAAAGTGCTTCATTAAATTAAGTACAGTTTGCAAATGTTCTTGACAGCTAGAGTAAGATTATTCCAGAAAATGGTGGAGGCTTTGTTTCAGTCTCAAGCTTTCAGCTTTACTTAAAACCCATCATCCGGAGCAGTTTGGTGTCAGAAAACCACAGCTACTACAATTACAACAAGCCTACACAGACTGTAAGATAGTACACATAAACCCGATGGTGGTTTTTAAGTAAAGCCAAAATCCTGAGACTGGAACAATGCCTTTGCAATTTCTGGGGTAACCTTATTATTATATGTGTTACATACCAATGGATCTCTGGGTCCATTGTCCGCTAAATGTACTATGAACCTAATACAGTAGTAACTATATAACAGTATGGCCCCGTCAGTTTTTCGTGTTATTTAATTGTTATTACTCATACATGATCATGTAAACGGCACACATCACTTTAATTATCTTTAATGCTGTCTGATAGTTCCATCTATAATAATGCATCATTTTTCATACCATATGCAAAATGTCAGTGTTGAGGTAAGTAAAGCTGTCAAATAAAAGAGGGTAAAACATGCAACATTTTCCACTAGAATGCTATAGATTAGAAGTAGAAAGTGGCATAAAATGGAGATATTCAAGTAAAGTACAAGCACCTAAAAATACAGTACAGTTCAGTTACTGGATTAATGTGCTTTGTTAGTTTGAAACCTCTGAATACACAAGCATAATGTTTCTGAACAGCAGAAACGCACCATGTGTATCTGTAGAAGGTGAAAGGTCCAATGTTGGTGAGTTGGCAACCTAGAAAAAAAACGTTATTTCAAAGATTTTATCTTGAAACACTAGAAATTAAATGTGTACAGCTTATTCCTTTCTTCTATTTCACTTAGAAGTAAGACTGTCTATTTATTTCTTATGAACTTAGCGTTTCATATGTAAGAGGAAGATTGTGCCATTTCTTCTTTCAAGTTTTACATACTCTTACTTCAGGCATACAATTGCTCTTTTTTCATGGCTCCTGCCTGACTCACCTGCGTCGAACATCTACTCCTCACTGACCGCCACTGCTCAGGTGTAATGTAGTTTTCTAAACCACGATTGCACTGGGTGGGGAGACAAGAGAGGTTATCTTCGAGGCAGAGTTAACTGTTTTTCACTGCAACGTTCAATATTGTTGCTGGCTAAAAGGAAAGAAACAACTTTTTCAAAGTGAAATTCTAGGCAGCTGTGGGCAGTGAGGCTCCCCAGAGAAGGACTGATTAGGAGACAGCAGGAGAGGGTGGCAGGTGAGGGCAAGGGTTTAGGGAAAAAAAGGTGATATAGAGTCAATAGGACGGAGCTGACATCTTTAGAGAGCTGCAGACTGGAGACAAAGTGGTGCCTGGCTCAGACATTAGAAATATCTGACAGCGAGTCCCGATTCGCAATTTTCTCCTCCGAACACCAGCTAATAACACAGCATCAGGCCAGAGCTTCAGGAATATTATCTGTCACAGGGTTTGTTCTGATGGACATAATGTAACTTGTGGAATCAGGCATTGTCTCATTACCCAACATGACGAGTATGTAGTCTTTGCCACACTGAACTGCTGACACTTTAGATCCGAGAATGATGAATAAAGAAAATTCCTTTGTATTTCATACAACAAGATCGTCCTCTTAGAGGGTTTCCGTCATTTAATCACTTATCATTAATATTCTCAGTCCCCCTTTGGTATCCCCCTCTCTCTCTCTCTATTTTCCAGCATGCAAGTGCTGTATGGTGAACACACACACACATACACTCCTACACAAGCTGTCAGAAATCTCAAGACATGCTGCTTCCTCTCCTGCAGTGATGATACTTTGCTTGCTACAAGGGAGAAGCGCTTTTCATAACCCGTCAGGAAATTAATTAGTCACAATGTGGAGGAGTCTCTGGTGAGAGCTTTTGAGATTTCAGACTCAAGTATCACAGGGAAAACAACATTGGGTGCAGGCATCATCAAAAACCCACATTTAATTTTTTTACCATTATTATTTTTGCCATATTGGGGGTTGTGTGGCACAGTGGGTGGCTTCGTCACCTAACAGCAAGAAGGACCTGGCCTTGATTCAGCATCACTTCTGCTTGGAGTTTGAAAATTCTCACCATGTTTCCATACCCTGTGGTTTTCAGACCAAGGGCGCCCAAAGTCACTTGGACCGGAGGCTGAACTACCCATATGGAAGAGACTACAGAGGGATGCTGTAAATTTAAGGAAGGCAAGCACCACAATACACTGTGGTAAAGTATGAGCTGGTGTATGGGCTTAAACAAATGTTAAAAAAAGGTTTTCTTTCTAAATTACTTTGGCAATGATTCATGTTGCTGGTGAGCCTGAGTTTTAATCCCACAATAATATGTTTTATAGAGAACTTATAACCTTTAGGTATCAGTTTGTTCTGCTCCCTCGGCTAGCCCTGCTCAGCAGTACTTTCAGCTTCTGCACCAGCCTTTAAGGCGGTGACTACTTTTAATCACAACTGCAAAGGCAGCCACACAAGTGAGTCATCAGGCTGAATAGCACATAGCAGTGTGTATGTGAAGAGGCTAGATAATTGCTGCTTATACTGCTGGTGCATCAGCAACAAACACTGCAAAATTATGTACAAGGGCAAAAGTTAAAATGACTACAAAGGCCAGACAGAAGAAAACTGCATTAGTAACCTAGCACCAAATTAACATTTGCAGGGCTATAAAGTTGGAAGGGGTCCTGTTCTTTTATCAATACTCTATATATTATGTAGAGAGATTGAGATATTGAGCTATTTATTTTTGTATTATTATTAACTGCTTTTGGTATTATTTTTTCTATTTTTATATGCTCTTTTCTGGATCAGTATTTACACTTTTACAAAGTAATGTATCATAATATCAATCACAGGGACCATTTTTATGCATATTGAGTTTTGATATTTTAAGTTTATTTGGTCGTAATAGTTGAAACGTACTATAACTCTGTTCTTTTATTTCAGTGGGATTTTGAATGCAGGACCTGTACATGTATTGAAGTATTTTGGTACCACAAGTACCCAGAAGTAACTCCCAAATCTATTACTACAAAAAAATATGAGCTAAGGCATGGCTTTTGTTGCTTACTACTAGAATTTACAGCAGTGTCTCACTGAGGTCCTTCAATTGTAATAAAGTAAAATCTCTGTGACAGCAGGTTCCAACTCGGTGACTTCAGCAGTATCACTTGCACTAACCCTGCCTCTTTCCTCATTCCTCAAGATCCAACCACAATTCTACCAAGAAGCTCATCCTTATTAGGACAAGGACTGTATAGGATTGTAGGACTGTATAAGATCCTATTTATTAGAACAAGAATTAAAAAAATATCACTGTGGGCTTGATAAATGCAAAGGGACACATTAAAGAGAGATTAGTTTCTGTGGGAGAACACCCAAGAGATGGAGTAAGAGATTAGCATGAGGGTTTGCAAATATCTTTGTTTTAGACCATTACTTAATGTAAATGTGAGCATGGAAACAAGGCTCCTAAAGGGAACCTGTAGTCAGAGAATTTCTCAGTATCGCTGAGCACAACTATATAATCTATTTCATAGATCATGATAAAAGAGGAATATTTGTTTACGACTTGTTGGATTTTAATATATAACAATGTAATGGTCCAAATCTCTCCATGGTGAGAGTTCTATAACTGTTTCAAGAGGCCTATTTTCTCTGGTCCCATCAATAAAGGCTCAGTAAAACATCAATAACTTTTGGGGTCCAATTTCAAAACAGGGGTTTTAGGTTCACATGCTAAAGACCATTATGCATCTATCACTACTCCCTCTGATGTGCTACACTCTGCTTTGTATGTTCAATGATCAATTGGTTTACTGATACTCTATTGTACTGAAATAGTGTGATACTGCTATTACCTGTGTTTCTTCACAAACAAGGCCCCCAGGCACCAGCGGGGGTCCGTGCGTTGACCTCCCCTCACTGTCCACAGAGGGCGCCCTCTCACTGCCCCAGGAGTGCGAGCGCTGCATCATGCTCAGCCCTTGACTACTCGCTCCATCCCCACTGTCCCTGCTGTCCCTGCCCACCTCAAGTGGGGCTCCCTGGGCCGAGGTTTCCCTCAGGGACAGGGTCTGGAGGAGGCTCCTGGGGGTATCGTACTGTTGTCTGAGCAAGCTGGGAATCTGGTACTCCTCACTGTGCCTAAGAGAAGCACTTGAGCTAGATCTGGAGGAACAAGAGTAGGAGGAGGAGGTAGCAGAATTGTGCTCTGGGGTAACTGTAGACTGAAAAGGTGAAGGAGGAGGAGGAGGTGGAGAGGAGGGGGGATGAGCAGATGGAAGTAAAGAAGGAGGAGGAGAAGGTAGGCTAGCCACAGAGCCAAACTCCTCCCCTCCTCCCTGACTGGCCGTGTCCAGACTCCCTGTACACGAGGAGCAGCTCCCTGAGTAAGACGACTGACTGCCTGCTGCTATCCCAATCCCACTGTCTAAGGAGCTCTGGCGCCCGCTGTCGTGAAGACCACGAGGACGGAGCTGGCTGGAGGACGGACGTGTCCCAGCGCCTCCCATCACAGCAGCGTAAAGCCGATCGTCTGAACTGGTCAGAGCCTTCAGCGTGGAGGTGCTCGACGCGGTCTCATTGGAGGGATGCGGTCGAGATGATGGCTCCACCCAAGGTGGATGTCTGCTCCCGTAGCTCGTATCTGATTGGCTGGAGGAAGAGCTGGAGATGCTGCTGTGGTCGTCCCCAGCAGCAGATGTGCTGCTGCTGTAGGTGGAGGCTGAAGAGGGCAAAAAAGTTATCAGATCCCGGTGAGGTGATTTGTTGTTTTTTGAGACACACGCATTGATGGAAATCCATTCATCCGTCCACACCACAAACCAGAAAGTTAAACTGCTGTATGTAGAACATTTAATCAGTGATATATAAATCATGTCTTTAATTTGGCAAATTATTATAAACCTGTGAAATCAGTTTTAAAGTAACAGTTCTCATTTGCTACAGTTCAGGTCGTCTACATCCGTTTCTATTCAGTGACGAAGAAATTATTAGGTTGTTTTTTCTCCCAAACTCTCTCTTAGCTTTAGAGGCAGCCACCAAAAATTAATCATGGGACCTCGGACGACAATGAGCTCCATATCTCTGTCTTACACACACACATAACTGTGATAAAAACTTTCCCTAGAATGTCCTAATAGATATAGAACAGTGATTAGGCCTTTGTGTGGACACAATGACAGCCGGCCTGAGCAGACAGAGTGCGACTATGACTTAGAAATTCATGATTTATAGCAAAGTGCATTAACTTCCGAGGGCCCCAAGATGACGTATACTATTGCTATGATACTTTTCAGAATGCTCACGAGCTACATGTTGGTTACACTGAGGGGAAATTTATAGAATAATGTACCTGTGCTGCTCGCTAGGCTGCAGTGAGACAACATGCTGAGTCTTTTCTCCAGGTCTGATGCCTCCTGGCTGATTCGTTCCTCTGCTGAGGCTGGATCAGCACTGGGATCTGCTGTATGCACACAAAGAAAACAATACTATCATAAGAGCGTCAGAGTCTTAGAGACATCACAACACAGTTTCAACTGTCATCCCATGGTTTTTGTCTGAATCATTAAGTGAAAGGAGTGAGTAGGTTAAATTTGAAATTGAATTTTTATCTTTCTCATAACACTGATCTCTATTCTAAAAGTGATCTACCTCCTTGCATTTTAGATAAGGTAAGTTTAATACTAATCCCTCCGCCCCGATGTGCTGTGTATGCGTTTCATATTGATATTCCACACAAAGCTTTCCTCTGGGCATTGGTCTTTACATTTTTGTACTTTGAATCTACGTCGAAGATGAATGCAATGGCAGCTGATCCGATATTGAACACAATAAAATAACTTTTACCATTACAGTACCAATTGCTAAAATCCCCATTAGAGATAACACATTGTTTATCCTAGAGGCTATATAATGCAGTCTTTGAACTGTGTGGAACTTGTTTATAAGATATGTAAATTTAAGCTGATATTTATGTAGTCATTATTGGGGAAAACTTATAAGCAGAACTTCCCTTGACTGAAACTGTAAACTATACTATTAGCTAAATGTCCATGATAAACATAACAACATATTATACAGCAAAAATCTTTGCAATATGAATAAATCCATGTCCGTTATTGATGAAAACATGAATAGAAATATTTCAAGGTCAAATGAAAAATGAAAGAAAAATGAATGCAAAGATATTTCAGTGTGACAGAATGTCTTTTAGAAAGTATACATTTCATAAAACCAGGCTGGGAAACGGTTGTGAAACTAAGAAAAGAAGGGCTTGTCAAAGCTGAAGCTATAGGAGTGCTACTATATGCATCAGCCTCCTCTTTAAGATGTCTGCCAGGTGTAGGAGTGTGTCTCCAACTGTTAAACCAGCTTGTAAATTTAACATCTCCCAAAGGAGGCTCTACGCGCCTTGACCATCCGTTGGAACACCGATTTAGTGTAAAATCCTGCCTATTACAAACTTAATGCCTGCTATATATACATACTTTAGAGGCGGCTGAGTGTAAGGGGGGAGGTTGGCTTCAAAGGTGTGTGCATGCCAGCGTGCGGACATTGCAGTGGGTCAGGGTGTTTGTGTGCATACGCGTCAACAACCTAACCCTTGGATCTCCGCATGTGGATCACAGGAGCTAATGCTAACGTGTGGATGCCAAGTTTCTTCACTATGCTATGTGAGGTGTCAGCTAACATTTGCTAGCGTTGCTAGTCAACACTAATTATAGCTGCTTCACAGCACTGAATGTCGTGGGGTTACAGTGGGCCCCAGGACAGACTGACGCAGGTTGGCTGGGTATAAATGTGGCAAGGAAGCTGAAGTTTAACTCTAGTCACTTTCAACCTGGATGCTTTGGGGTTTGTTTTTTTTTTCCCATCAATCGTGTCAATCCTGACCCGACTCTCCAAAAAACACAAGGCTACACACATTCCTTTCTTTGGTCGTATTTTTTCTCCGTCTATTTCAGCCGTTTAGGGCCTAGCAAGTTAATTCTCACACCATACATATGTGTATTTTGTGTCGTATTTTAACATTACCATATACATTACCATAGCTTTCAGAGAGCTGTAGTGGAGTGAAAAGTACAGTATCACCCTCTGAAATGTTGTTGAATATAAGTAGTCTTTATGTAGCAGAAAGATGAAATACATAAGTGCTTTAGTGAAGCTTCTGACCATTCATAGTGCTGTGGAGCAAAGTTTCTACGAGCGGAAACCTGTTTTTATTGTCTCCTGCTAGTTGGTTCAAAACTATTCCTCTGATCTACAGATGGCTATAATGCACCAAAAACACAATAATGTGCCAACAATGGCACTAAAGAAGAAGACTGCAAGCTATTAACCACAGACGTACACACACACTGTGATTTAGTGACTAACAGTGAATATCAACTTAACTTTTGTTACTTTACAAGAAAACTCCAGGGGGCACCTTTAAGTTCAGGACCTGAGTAAATATCATTCTGTTCCAAAACTATAATCATAGTGTTTAGAGGCACAGAGCAAGTCATCGGTGTGTTGAAGAAGACAAGTGTTTGAGATGATTTTCTGGAGTCCTTCCACTGTACAAAACTGCAGTAGAGGACTCCCTGACAAGAAAGAAGCAATTAATGCTGCAGAGCCTTGACCTGACAGGAATGTCAGAATCTATCAGTGTGATGGAAGCGAACGGGAAAACCAGATCCAGGTCAAAATTGTCAGATACTATTATACCTTTCAATTATAACCGACTCTAAAAAAGTTTTAGGTTTTACTCAACAGTGACAGTAGCTAATGGCTGAAATGGTGAAGTGAATTACTCTTCTAATACTCAGCTGTTACAGTAATAAAACATTTAAAGCTGGAGGAAGCAGTAGATTTTTCTCCATGTTGGCATTCGTCTTTATATTTACCAATATCATTGATGTCAAATACCAAAAACAGACCCTGAGACATGCATGTGTGTGCAGTTTAAGCACATTCCTACTCAGAGGTATCATGGAGTTGTAAGATCCTCGGTATGTGTCCTGTACAACTTTTCTCTTTCCAACTGTCACTAAACCCTCTGTCTTCATGTCTGTGAAATTAGCAGTGCATTACAATGGCACACAAGTCACACACAAAGGCGTGACCTTTTAATCCATGCGGTGACTCTTGGGGCTTTAAGCATGTGCTGTTTCCGTTAGCATGGCGCCTGACACAAATGCTAAACATGCACACTAAAACAGGCAGTAAACCTTTATAATGGAAGTCATAGAGTCACATACCAACCCAGCTGATTGGTTTAGCTCAGAAAAATGGATGTGTCTTGCAAATATAGTATTTATATTCTTTATAAAATACTTTGGCACAATTCCTGCAAAAATGGTACATTCATATTTGCAAAAATTTCTGTATGTAGTTTTTGGCAATTTTTGTGTGTGTGTATGTGTGTGTTTACCTGGCAGGGAAGGTCGCAGGCCATGCGGGGCCCTGCTGGGGTTGATTCCCCTGACAATGCAGTCAAACAGGAAACTAATCTGCTCTCCCTCTGAACAGGACAGGAAGAAAACACCAGCCCCTGGAAGATGGATGGGGAGGGAGAGATATACAGAATGCATATGATGGATGACTCAAAGAGGGTAATGAGATGAGAAATGAACATTGAGCTAAATTAAGAAATGAAAGAAAACCCAGCATAGATTCATTATAATTGGTAAACAGGATGCGAAATGGCAGAGTTCAGTAAATAAGCTGTAATAAATTGCGAAATAAAGAGTATAATCACATTTTTTGAGTAATGTCAAATAATATTCTGAGAGGTTCAGCGGGCTGCTGTAAAGGCAACGCTCTTTTTATGAGCTAGCAACACCCTTCCCCTCTTAAGATTACTTAAAACATCTATCAATTCATCACCCTCTCTCCTTTCAAGCCCACACAGAGGTAGGAGTCCGTGAAAACACAAGACAAGCAAAAAAAAAAAAAAAAAAAAATCATGAAACATCAAAATCTCACATAGAGGAGATATTGAAAAGACAAACACAAAGTAAGCCCTTACTCAGGGGTTTGGTGAAACAAAATCCTCTTTGTTCTGATGGAACTGAGTATTCTGCTATTAAAAGAGCTGAGGAAGTAGAGCGGAAAATTGTTGGAAATATTTTTTGGAATAATATCAGTCAGTCTCGGGTGATGTGAGTCAGCATAGTTACATTTTGTGTTTTTTAGTAAAAAATATTTTAGCATAAAACTAAGAAAATTAGTATTGATTCATTTAAACATTAAAAGTTTGCCTTAGTTATTCATATTTCATTTTTTTCGTATTTTAAAGAATTTTTAAAATAATTTAGAAGAGAATTCTAAAGGTCAACATAACAACAAATGATGCTTGGGTAAATGTCAGTGATTAGATCGGTTCCTTCTCATCTAAAATTTTAATCTCTTTTATTAAGAGTCCATCCATTGCTTTCAAAATATGCTTCATTATTGCTGCTGCATTATTTAGCTCTTCTAGTTGAATAATTTTACAGTTTCTGGCTTGTATCATCATTTATCATTAATAGTATGAAAGCCAATTAGCTTTATTAGCCATTATGTATTTTTTGTGCACACACAATTAAAGAGGTCCTACAAAATAATAGAAACACTTTACAAACTAGCGTTATCCTTGAAAGCAGTCGTTCAATAAATATCACCTTCATGAATCCATATAGATTTTATGTAGAGGGGTGTGGACTCATTAGATCCAACTGGGGCCTCAATTATGTCCTTAATTTCCACTTTCTTTGCATATGAATGTGCTGAAAACCATTTTTTTCTTTTGGGATGAGAAAACTAAGCATTTCTGAATAAGTAAAATGATATTAGAGAGCAGATATTTACAAGTGACTTATCCAATCAGAAGGAGCTCAAAACATAAAAGCCTTTACCAACCTCCTTAGATACAAAGGGCACAATGAAGAGAATCTGAAGAATAAGAAACAAAACATTTTTAGACAATAAGATAGTTAAAGTTAACTCATTTAAAAATAAACTGGTATGTTTTAAATCAAGAGAAAGCCATCTGAGTCTGTCTAACATTGTGCAATGGTATTTAATAAAAAAGGTCAGCCTTGTATATTTATGCACAGTCTATTATGTACACCATTGACGGGGCAACAATAACTTTTAGAAGCATTCTGGTAAGCAATGTCAGTATAGTCCATTATTTATAGTGTATATTGTGAAACAAGTCTCTTACACAACAGGACAGAAAACCAATACCAAAATTTGCCTCTGTGGGTTGTTAACACCTTAATGTCTCAAAAATCGAGTTTTTTACTCTGTGCCTTGAAACTTTCTGATTTTGATGATTCAGGATCTGGATGAATAAATTGCTGCACAACAACTTGTAGCAGCACAAAAAAAGGTACACAAGAAAAACACCCTCACATGTGCATCAGCATTGTACTGTACAATGATATAAGACGTGTGAGTGTGTGTGTTAATTCCCACTGTGGGAACTGGAAAGACTGCTGACAGAGCATGTCAGCTTAAAATTGCTTTTAAATAGATCACAAGGCTTGACAGCCATCCAAACTCTCAGAGGATCATTTATTACTGTGTCTACATGTGCAGTAGGAGGCCTTGTGTGTTTGTGTGCTACAGGGTGGACATGAACACACATGGACCTGATAAGCCAGAAAATATCCGTCCAGCTAAGACACAGGCTCTGCTCCAAACATCATCGATTACAGAACACGGTGGCCTCATTATCACATCAAATGGAAACTGGAGTACAGACATCACACTATACGGATTCACACGCTGCTCTTCAGTCTGTGTGCATGTGACTGTAAAACCAAAAGCACACAGTCCATCAGACGTCTATGTAGGCTCCAGCTCGACTGATTAATGTCAAGTAAAACGCTTTTCACAGCAAGAAGGCCCACTGCCCCACTGGACCATTTGGTTGCCTGTCAGGGAGTGTGTGTGTGTGTGTGTGTGTGTGTGTGTGTGTGTCTGTGTCTGTGTGTGTGTCTGTGTGTCTGTGTCTGTGTGTCTTTGTGTCTGTGTACCCATGGCAGTTAAAAGGCTTGCCATGTCACTGCGGTGTACAACTTCAACCCTGCAGCCAGAAACCGTATCGTCCGAGGTGCAGCTGACTTACAAAGTGCAGCTGCAGCAGAGAGCACTGCGGCAGCCAAGGGTAAAATATTTTTATACAGTACAGCAGCATTAGATGACCAAGCGGCCTCTTTACTCATTTGCTCGAGCAAAAAGGCCTCAAGGGAAATTAGGGAACTGAGAGGGCAAAAGTTATTTCATACGACAGTGGTTCAAAGTACTACTGAAATTATTCTGCACCGTGCATTTGCACATTTTTGCACTGATCATGTCTTGATAGTCTGCCGTACACATGCTTAGCCACTCTGCACTGTTCAAGCATGTTAACACACGAGTGTTATTGGGTATGTTACTGGGTATTCTAATCTTTTTGCATGAATTATCTGGCCCTTCTCAGCTTCAGGAAACCAACAGCATCCTTATCAAGAAAGACAGAGATTCACAATCACACGTTCGTATGAGGAACATTTATCAAATGAGCAATCATTTGAGCTGAACTGACAAGTCAATGGATTGATAAACCAATCAAAAGAAAATTAATCAGCAACAATTTTTGTAACTGTTAAATGGTTTAAGTAATCTTTTACACAAAAATGTGTTGTTTTTTCCTTCGGTAACAAATATCTCTGGGTCTTAGATATCTGTTGGTCAGACAAAACAAGTCAACTATGTCAACTTGCCATCTAGAATACTGTGACACAAGTTTTTCTTACCCTTTTATTAACTGAACATAAAAATGATAGAATATATTGAAAATATAATCATTGGTAGAAAATAATCAGGATTTTAAGTATTATATTGCAGAGTTAGCATCCATTAGCATTTGTGCTATTTTCACTGAGCCACATGAAGGCATTTAATGATAAAACTGTACTGAAACTGCTTGAAGTGGCCCAGACAACATTACAAACATAGCTGACCATCAAAGGCAAAACCTTGAATCAGCTCTGCACAAAACAGACCTTTTTACACAACAGGCATTTTGACTCGTCATAGCTGGAAAAGTACTGGTGGCGCTTATAACATAACGTACATAACAGCCAAGACAACGAGCCAGCATGCACAGTAGAGGACCCTGAAAATTGCACAGCTAGATGAAAATCAGCCACTGCTGATGTTATTATTCACATCAGTGGTTTTCTTGCTAAGACATATGAAAATGTTAGACATGACTAAAGGGAAAATACAGGCTAAGAGTCTATGCTTGAATGTATTTCACTGTGGAGTTGCTTTTGTTGTCGATCTCTGTAACAGCAGCAATATCAGCAAACATCAAACAGCAAACAGCAGCAGAAAGGGCTGGTGGTTGAGACCGGAGGGTGCTACCCGAGTGAAAAAAAGAGGATCAGTGGAATGATAAATAGTACAAAGTATCTGCAGTGATTTTGGGCTTATATACTGTGCAAATGATTGAAATGAGTTGGAACCTGAGTGTGAAACCAGACAATATTCCATACCTGTGTTATCATGTTTCACATGAATTCACCAAATACAAATAAACATGTCAAAATGTAAATTAACACCGCTTTACACTGTACTCATGCAGGGAGTGTAACTTGCCGATTTGACACACATCTCTCTCTTTCTGTCACTCTCTGTTTCTGCATGCCATATCAAGAGGGCCCCTCTCTACTGCCCCAGTGGCTGCTGGGTAATATGTGCATGAAAGTAAGGGAGAGGATTGTTATTGGCCTGTGTAGCCATCAGTCATTTCATAATAGGCCAAGTGACCACTACAGGAGAGGTTGATATTTATAGACGTTGCTCATCAGAACAGTGAAATCAAAGCCTCTGGACCTCATGGTTATTCCTGTTGCAGCCATCAGTCCGCTTGCGCGCACATACACACACACACACACACACACACACACACACACACACACACACACACACACACACACATACACATACACATAATGTACAACAGTGTCCCATTAAACACTTTTCTTGCTCTCCATGTGCTGGACTGTCATACACACACCTCCCCACCCCAAAACATAAACTGCCTCTCATTCTTCACATTCGTGTCCATATCAGCTGCACATTCAGGGGATATCTAAACCCTGGCTTCCACACACACACAGCTTTACTTGGTGGGCAGGCATACAGTGTGATGGGTTCATACGTGGAAAGTTATTTCTTACATGGATAAAGTTACCCTATAAACACCTGCAATAAATCACAGGTTTTTATATTCGTCTGTTAGTGTTAAATGACAGATCTATTAACCTGTAAGCACTCAAGAGAAATGAAAATTATCTAAATTACTGTAACCATGAGTTCTGAGCAGTTTGGACTTTAAAGTTCACCCTCAGTTACTATTAAACTCAACATCGGCCTCTGATGCGTAGATGTATTCTCTTGGATTTTGTGACCCTTTTGCTGTGTCCTTCAACCTGCATCTTATACCTAAGTTAGTCAGTTTCTGACAATACCTTTGGACTGTCCCTAGAAAACAGAGATGATCCACTTTCAGGGCTAAGTTGGCTTTTCTTTTTGCCTGTGGTCATTCAAGGTCTCATCTTCAATGACTTATAAAACAAACAATTTAATAGATATGCTGTATTTACCAAGACAATCAGAGTTTCAACTTGACTTGATTGCATCTGGGGAAACAATCTCACAAATAATTTTATTTAGTTGCTCTTCTGGAGCTTTTGTTCATATCACATCTTGAATCATGACTCTTGAAGATCATGTGATTTGATTAAAAGCATCAGAACAACAACTAAATAGAACTTGCATTTCTCAACATCAGATTCTATAGTACATTTTGGAACTCAGCTTTTGAGCCAGCAGGGGAAGTCCTTAGAGTGCTTAGAAAAGATTGACATTCGAACATCTACAATTTCATGACAAACTAGCAAACTCCATCTACTAATAAAGGTCATGCAACATGATCAAAAGCTCTGGAAAGGCTAAAAAATGTATCTGATTCCACCACCTTACAAGAATTTTCTCAATATCTGAGAGTATAACCTTCAGCTTATATGGGAAACAAGCAACTAAAATCTGAGTGTTCAGTGAATGAGAAAATGTTTTCACAAACACTAAAACCAGCATTCTTGCATTCCTCTTTCAGAAATTAGTAATCTCTACCTAACAGTGTTAGCTAAAGAGATTTGAGTAGCACTGCTTATGCAAAATGCAACATGTCTTGATGCCTCCAAAGGCAGATTCCTTTCTGTTTTTTGAAAAATAGGAACCCATAAAGAAGCTTGTTGATTCTGAAGGACTGACATCAAAATACGATGTTAACCACTGAAGATCTGATCTTCTCATGCAGCAAGAAAAAAAGAAAACTTCTAAGTCCGTATTTTACTTACAATATCCACAGCGAGTTCCCCCCTCGAACACAAAGCCATGTGGCACAGCCCCATATCGACGCAACGCAGACAACTTCCAGTGACCAATGACGACAGGAGGGAGACCTCTGGTGAGGACCAGTAGGTTGTTGCACAGGTGAAGGGCAGCGGGGCCGATTTCCAGTTTGGTGCCCGGTTCGACATTTACACTGAACCTATGGACTGAAGAAGAGATGGAGAGCGAGAGGAATGAAAAGTTTGAAATGAGTGTTTTAAACGTACTTAGTCATACCGACACGAACTAACAACTGAAATATCATTGATCATGAAGCACATCAGTCACACAACAAATGAGGTAGAACTTGAAAATAGACCATCAGGGCATATCACGCACACACACACACACACACACACAACAACAACAACAACAGCAAACACAGGAACATGCATGCACAAGTGTATGAAGTGACAGCTGTGGTAATGATGATTAAGCAGTTCTTTAAGCTCTGTTAGCTGCAATTTGTCATTGCACAGTTGTTGCAGGTGGCTGCTATCCAGCGCCATGGTCTGTTTCACCCTGTCACACTCTTACATACAGTATAATGTAAAGTGTCATACAGTATATGTCATTGTATAAACGGTATGTGCCCATAAAACACCACAGCTGGAACCAAGTTAACAATAATCATCAACATCCTAATTTTTTTTTTAAAGAAAAATAAATGACATTGCAATTGGTAGATGAACATGAATTAGTACTAAAGAAGTACAGAGAAAGAAAATGAGAGTATATATTGTAAGTTATTAACTAAAATGTGTCTTATAAAGTGACTTAATACAGCAAACTCACTTTGCTTTTGATACTTAAAAGTAGGTTTTACGTAGGAATATAAATATCAATATAAATATGTGCTACAGATTGCATTTAGATACTAAGTGAGCTGGGAAATTTTCTTAGGCTGGGAAATGTTCTCCGAAATAAGCTCTTTATATGAAGTAAGTGATTTCTGATTGGGGATAAAATTGCATGACATTCACATTGAGCTGAGGGAATGACTAAAGGATAGGTTGGAGCCTTGAAAATATCCTGCAGAGGATATTTCGGGAGGAGAGGGAGGAATTACCCCGTTAGAAAAATGCTTCAACTGACGGTACTATCTCGGGCTGCAACTCACAGTCTGGCCGTTAAGTGCACTTAGAAATCAGACTGAAGTTGTTTAAATGTG